>NDXB01005306.1:9100-40731 GCA_002631895.1 Agapornis roseicollis
CCCCCCCCCCACCTTAATTCTTATGGGTCTGTTCACACTGATGTTTTAGAAAAATTACCTAGCTTGAGAATGAACAAGCTTATACTGTTTTATACTGGTTCCATTCACACATGGCACTTACAGTTTCTACCCTTGTAGTCTGCAGTCTGGCAACCAATGCCAGCAGGAATTTCAGGGATTCAGAATCTCGAGATTGGGGCCTTCATTTTCATCTGCTTGCTTTCACTAAAATCTTTGCTCTATCAAATCAACTGATTGCAGAGATTGACTTCTGCTACTTTGCACTTTTGAGAAGATAAACCTCCCTCCCCCTCCATTCTTCTGCCTTCCCTCTCAAACTGTCCTAATTGATGTAAACCATTTGATTCAGCACTGAATGGCAACCACTGACCATGTAGCCTTGTTTAACTTTTTGCCTTTTCCATTACATTTGTAGTAAGCTTGAAAAGCATAAACTTGAAATCAAATATCCAACCATCTGCAACTACTACCAGAACTGAGATACACACTCTCTCAGACTGAAACTACCTGTAATACCTTGTACCACACAATGTAGAATTACCCATGATACATACCAGTTGTCCTTGCAGTCAGAGTCAGCAGAGCTAGAAATCTTGAGCTTGATCATGCCATCCATTTCAGTGGTGAGTAACAAGGTCCTCATGGATATGACATCAAGAGGAAGATTAAGAACTCCGTTGCTGAAGAAATGAGAAAGTTTGCTAGGAGATAAGTCAGTAGGGGTATGATCCTCAGGCCACAGAGGTGGGGAAGTTGAAGAGGTTTTTTGTAGGAATGAGTCATGAATTCTTCACTAACTGATTCATCTGTGACACCAGAAATTTTAAAGAGGACACATACAGAACAGTCTGTGTTCTTCACGGAAGGCTCAAAATTGGAGAAGAAAAATAGATACCCCAGAGGAGAACTGGGCTTTTTAATTAGTGTGCTAATCTTGGCCAGGATCAAGAGAATATTTGGTAAACTTTTTGCCTTCTGAGAGCAGACCATAACTCATCACCAAAGCAGAGGCTGGGTTTTAAGTAAGAGCAACTGTTGCAGACTGTACTGCCTTAAAATGTTCTCACAGTACAGGTCCATGTTAACTAAAACACTGTTCACATCTCACGCACTACTGCTTGTTCTGTGTTGCTTCTGGGGAAAGGAATTGATTTTGTATTTATTTATTTTACATACCTTATTTAGGTGTAATTGATTCTCTTATTTCAACCTGTGCAAAAATAAGTGTATAAAGTAACAAGGTGATGGAAGCTAAGAAAGCAGAAGTCTTAAATATTGGGCAATGCCTCAATTACTTCTATGTACACTTTGAAAGGTGACTCGGTATGTGTAATCAATGACAGACTGTAGTAAATTACAGAGATGGTGCTAATTTTCTTGTGCTTATCTCTTTGTTTGTACAAGCCTGTACAAACAAATTCAGTAAAGTCCAGACCAGCATCCTGCATGAGTTTTTAACTCTTTTCAAACTTACTGAATGGAAAAGGATATAGACCAAATTCAGGAGTTCTGCTGGTGGTGCCCATGTCAATAGATATATTATATAAGCAAATACCCACCAAAAGACATTACCTTCTTCCCAGTAGGTAGGTGCAGGAACTCTCCTTTCTGCCTGCTACTTCTTAGTTGAGCTAATCACAGCTCCTAGTAAAACCACAGGTGAAAGATAACTGCTAAGCACCTCCTGTGGCATAATCTTATCCCACTGCATATGCAGTGGCTTTGCTGTACACAGTTACACAGCAGAGAGCAGCATGAGAAAAGCTTCTGCACCTCCCACATTGGGATGCCATGTTTATACAGAGAAAACAAGGAGGAGGTCAGATCCATACCCCTTGACTACAGAGTCTTGTACAAGCTTGCTCATACAAGCGGGAGCAGAGCTCCTAGTATTGTTCTCTCCTGTTCTCTTTAGCCATGCACACAGACAAGGGTTAGGTACATAGGGCCACTGATGGGTAAGCAGACAAGGAGAGGAAGCAACCAGAGAGCATTTTTCCCTGGGGTTTCTGTATAGAGAGGTCAAGAAGGCCTGACACAGTGGTACAATCATGTCTCACAATACACAGTCATGGACTCAGTTTTCCTAGAGCTCATGTGGGAGTGCTTCCATGTGGTGAGTTGACCCTGGCTGGACACCAGGTGCCCACCAAAGCCTCTCTATCTCTCCCCTCCTCAGCTGGTCATGGGAGAGAAAATACAATGAAAGGCTCACGGGTTGAGATAAGGGCAGGGAGAGATCACTTACCAGTTATCCTTAGGGGCGAAACAGACTCAACTTGGGGCAATTAGTTTGATTTGTTCCCAATCATACCAGGGTAGGATAGTGAGAAATAAAAGCTGAATCGTAGAACACCTTCCCCGCATCCCTCCCTTCTTCCCATGTGTCACTCCTGATTCTCTCTACCCACAGCAGTGTGGGGAGATGGGGAATGGGGGCTGTGATCAGTTCATCATGTGATGTTTCTGCTGCTCCTTTCTCCTGAGGGGAGGACTCCTCACACTCTTACCCCACTCCAGCATGGAGTCTCTTCCACAGCAGAGAACCCTCCACAGACTGCTCCAATGTGACTCCTTCCCACTGGCTGCAGTTCTTCCTGAACTGCTCCAGCGTGCATCCCTTCCATGGGTTCAGTCCTTCAGGCACAGACTGCTGCAGCGTGGGTCCCTTCCATGGGTGCAGTCCTTCAGGCACAGACTGCTGCAGCGTGGGTCCCTTCCATGGGTTCAGTCTTTCAGGCACAGACTGCTGCAGCGTGGGTCCCTTCCATGGGTGCAGTCCTTCAGGAACAGACTGCTCCAGTGCTGGTCTCCCACAGGGTCACAAGTCCTGCATGAAACCTGCTCCAGTGTAGGCTCCTCTCTCCAAGGGGCCACAGGTCCTGCCAGGAGCTTGCTCGAGTGTGTGCTTCCCACAGGGTCACAGCCTCCTTCAGGCTTCCCCCTGCTCCAGCATGGGGTCCTCCACAGGCTGCAGGGGGAGATCTCCACTGTTAACTTCCATGGATAGCAGGTGGATATCTGCTCTGCTGTGGACCTTTGTGGGCTGCAGGGACCACAGCCTGCCTCACTATGGTCTGCACCATGGGCTGCGGGGAATCTCTGCTCTGGCACCTGGAGCACCACCTCTAGCTCCTTCTCCATTGACCTTGGTGTCTGAAGGGCTGTTTCTCTCTCTGGCTGCAGTTTCTGTTGTGCAGGTCTTTTCACCTTCTTAAATATGTCAACCCAATGGCACTACCACCAAAGCTGATGGTTTTGCCCAGCAGTGGGTCTGTCTTGCAGCCAGTTGGTATTGACTCTGTTTGATACAGGGGAAGCTTCTAGCAGCTTCTCACAGAAGCCACCCCTGTAGCACTCCCTGCCAGCTATGAAAACCTTGCCACGCAAACCCAATACATGTGGGAACATTTTGCCCCTTGAAAAGAGCACAGTACAAATCCTGGCTGCTGCATAAGTCACAGCCATGTTGCCAAGGACAAAATCATAACCCCAGTTATTAGCCTAGATCCTCTTTTAGCATAAGTCAGCATTGCTTGAGTCACTCTGCACCAGCTTAACTAGCATAACACCAGAGCATCTGCTGAGTTCCTGTGAGCCTAACTCCTCTGCTACAAAGACAGGCTTTAACTTCCATGAAATTGAGAACAGATCAATCCTGGGGAAGGTCATGTTTCCAAATATATCAAATTGCAGTTGTTTCTTGGCTGCTGCTTTTACATGCTCCTGGACAAATTACTTGCCCGTTGCTCTAGGATCTTCTGGTCTACCAGTCTTTCTTTCCTTAAAAAACCCAGGCTTCAGTGAGTTTAACTCAAGGAGTAGTATGGTAAAGGAAGGGCCGGATATTTGTTCAGATACACACAGTATGATGCTTCTGTAGTAAAAGTAAACCAGGATATGTCATACACATTGTAATATCTATCCAAAATACAAATGAGTAATGTAACCGTTCAGGCAGTAGCTCTAATAACGATCAATGGGTTGTAATTCTTGAGCTGCTTCCCACCATTGTATAAATTGAAGTCAAATTCTTTCAGGATTAAGTCTACTCTTTTCTCCTCTTACCTAACCTTACGTACTTACACTTTTAGGTTTATATTTCATAGATTTAACAACTTCCAGACATAGAGACTTCTTTTTTGAAGGATTCCTTAGTGGTCACTAAGTTACTTCTTGCCAAATTCTCAAATAATTGCCTCAAAGGTTTCTGTAAGGTAAAATATATTTGGCATGCATAACTGGAAGAGACAACGTAAACCATACATCGCATCCTTTACAGAAACAATTAACACACTATTGGTTTACCCAAGATGACATAAACAAGTATGCAAAATTTGCTGGCAGACCGATCTGGCAAGGTCATTAAAATAATTCCACTTCCATGCTTCTACCCTTCATTGGGAATCAGGCTTTTTTGTTTTACATTTAAAATCACTACTGTTACTCTTGCAGATAAAAACCTGCCCCAGCTTACTGGTGTTAGACATGAATGTCACAGTAACAACCTTCTTCTGAAGGACTCTCACAACATTCTGAACAGTGCCTTTTCTACCCTAGTTTTCATTTTACAAGCTTCTCATCTCCTAATGAAGTTCAAATAGTAAAACTGACAATTAAGCATATCAGAAAGTAAGCACAGAATAAACAGATTTTTAGTGATCCTAAATTAGTTGATGCTTGTATTTCTTTGAAGAAAAGTTTAGATACTGAGAATACATTCCTTCCTTGGATGGGCAGGAAAAAAAGATGTGTATCCGCTAGCTTTGCCTCCTGCTTGGACAGTGCACCTTATAAAAGAGTGAATTTTATATTAGTATTGTTCTACCAAGATTTTCAGCAGTAAGAACTATATAGTTAACCCGGACTTGTACCATCTCAAACTGAGATAAATTCCAGCAGTTTAAGAAGAGTGTGGCTGTCCATTCAACAGCCAGGATTACACAAGTTCTTCTCTAACCTAGTAGAAACATAGGCTCTCTGGGGGAAAAAGATACCTGCTGCTTCAGTGAAAGCTTTCCTAAAGCAGCTTCATTTGTATAATAAATAGTGAGAACTAAGGGTCCAGTGTAGAGAAGACCACAGCATATAATCATAGCTGCTAGAGAAAGTCCCTGTAAATTTGATGGGATTTCAAGCCAATTTAGCTAGCAGCACAAAACATTGATTTCAGTGAGCGTGACAGCAACATTTACAAAAACATGAGTGTGTCACGCAGGTCTGTAGATTAGTCTAATTAAAATGAATTAACCAACTTAAAGTTTGATTTTAAGTACAGTTTCCAAATGAAGACAAGCCCACTGTCTTGGAGCACTGCCCACAATTATCACATTTGGACATTTTGTTCAGAGCAGACATAACATTTCTGATAATATATGGTATGTAGGATAAAGCTGCAGCAGTTTGTCATGGGTGGGCTGATCCTCGCCCACTTGAGTTAGACAGGTTTTGGAGGACTTGTGAGAACAGCAGAGATCTTCCCTCACGATTAATGAGCACGCAGCATTGTTCAATCTCCCAGGAAACGATGCTTTTTGATTTGGGCATGCCGTGATGAAATGGCAGTTGGATCAGCCCTGTCCTTTGTTCCACTGTCTTCTATCAGATGTTTACCTGCTGTTCATATATGATTATCATTACCTTCTCACTGCACCATCCAGACCTTCCTGACAAGCAACAGCCCCGGTGCCTTTTTCTCCAAAAGGATAAGTGCTTGAGATTTATGATTCATCAGTGGTAACAGCCTTCAGTTTCTCCTCTAGTAGTCATCCTCCCCAGCGTCTGTGGTCAGCAATTAGGGATCTAGCTCAGAGAACAGTAGGGAACACAGTGTTAAGCAGCCTAGCAATGTTAACATTTGGTGGCTTGTTATATTCCACATCCACAAAGATCCTAGACTGTACGAAAGAGAAAGAAAGGTCTTTCCCAGCATGACTTCAGTTTGGTCAGCTGGTCACAGGAATAAAGGATTTTGCTGATGTTCTTCATGCCTGCAAGTTGAGGCAGCATCCTGCAGAGAGCAAATTTAAGAACTAGGCACACACTTGTCTCAGTCAAGCAGTAAGAAGTGAAGAAACTCTTCTAGGCATTAGAAATACAGAAATATTCCTCACCTGTGTTTACCTTTAATCACCACACCTGTACAGGGCAGTAATTTAACACAAAGTCATTTTAAAGCACACAGTAGGGAATATGGTACTAGAATTCAGGAACATAGTGAGCACTAGTTTAGCCAGTTAAATTGCACACCTCTTGCTTGCAGGGTTTCTGTGCACATGGCTAAGAATGCCCAAACAAGGTCACCCAAACCCAGAGTGTAACAGCTTGTCAACCTCATATATTTCCTAAGTGTGCCTCATCTGCCACCCATCTTTCTCCTGTATTAGCTATTCTTTGATACTGGCAGTAATGCAATTGGGTTTTTATCTCGTAAACCAAACAAAATACTTCTTAAATGCAGAAAGAAACCCTTTTAACAGATTTTTCAATGCATCTCATTTTATTTTAGCTTCATCCACAAGCTAAGAAAAAATATTTTAACATTTGAGTCCTCATTTTTAAATAGTCATTGCCTTCAGTGTTTATATTACTGGTAAGAGACAGAAATGGGATTTCCTAATTTAATCACTGGATTAAATCACTAATCACATATGTTTGATATATTATACAGTGCAGAAATAAGAACAGCTATTCTCCCTAAGGAACTATTACTTCAAGTAATTGGGGGGGGGAGGGGGGGTCCAAACACTATAATATGCTCTATTTATGCACTTTATTTTGTTCTCTCTTTATGTTTGTGAAATAGAGATCAAAATAATTACGAAGGTGCATATTAAATACTTAAACTCAAAACCAGTGGAAAATCGGATGATGATAAAGAACATAGAAAAGAGTTTAAGAAAATGTACTTCTTTAAACCATACCTTGCCCTTGCCATTTGCCCTCTTATAATTCAAACTTGACTCACATTACATTAAAACTACAAGGTAATGGTCAAATTTAACTCTCTGTACAGAATACACTTTTGGTCTTTTCTGTGCATCAGCATTTACAGAAAACTGCTACTTCACTGCAAGATTAGTGGAATCTGGCTTTTTCCTCTTTTGGAGGTCCTCTTTCCGTAACAGATATCACAGACCTAAGAAAGGGCAGACACTGCTCTATCCTCTCCACATTTTTTCTCTACAAGAATGAAACACAGTATCCCCATCTCTTTTCAGTATTTCAGGAAGAGAATCCCAATGACTATGGCAACCAAATAACAGCCAGTTTAGCAGATCATCACATTGGACTTCAGCGTGACTTTACTCATTACCTAACATCACTCTTGAGGGAGTCTGCTCCCTCCCACAGAATCACAATAAACAACCCCCATTACAGCTAATACTGAGTCATGGTAAGATACACTCAATGTTGTGCAAAACCCAGGACAGGTCAATTCTGGACACGTCAATGCTAGCACCTGGAATGCCATCCCCAAGGCCATTTCCTGCAGGATCATTCAGTAGCCTCTAAAATGCTGCACTCACCAGGTGGCTCTATCCACACATGTAACCAACTCATCTCCCCATGACCACTGCTCCCTCCTCATCTTCCATGGACTACGAGTATTTAGATTTAACAGGGTTTCCCTTTCTATCATTCAGAAAGTCTACAAACAGGAGAATACAGTGGTTTTCCCTTTAATACAGCTAGTATAAACCCTATGGGTACACAAAGCAGCCTTGGAGGCCTTCCAGATGTCTTTTTTTTACTCTCTCTCTCCTTCAAAACATAATGAGCTGTACGTAGTGCCCCCCATTAAACACCGAAGAAGTAAATCTTTGCCCACTGGTAAAAAGCAAGATTATTATTTGACTGTTTCAAGACTCATCAGTTCTCATTCTCTGGTTCCCATGGAAACGATCCCCAGTGAAGTTTGAGAGGGGCTCTGTGCGCAGCAGAAATGCTGATAATAATGGAGAGAATTAAGTTTCTGCAGGGGAAAATCTTAAAGTCATTTTCAAATGTTATGCCGGCAAATCATCTGCTAGTTTCATTTTTGCCAATAAAAAAGTAGAAATGTGTAGTTTGCCATGTTGAATTTTAGCTCATGAGATTTTTAGGGGAAAAGGGTACTGGAATAAGGAAGTTATTTTCCCTGAACAGACCAATGTAATCAGCATAAAATAAAGCATACCCTACTAGGCTGATATTAATCTAGTAATACACAGTGTTTTCTGAGAGATTTTGTGTCTAAATTTACAGATAGAATTCTGTCAGCAGAGGTACATCTACAGTGTCCCTTGAAACAGTGAGAATGTTTCACTGAACCTGTACTACAAATTAATCTGATAGAGCAGGAAGTAATGCATTACAGTTGGAAGTGGCCCAGCATCCTCAACAGAAAAACACAGAGGTAGGGGATACAGCAAAAAGAGTATAGGAAAACAAGCATTCTCTTCAATACAAAATTTTCTAAAATTCATGAGCACTCTGTTAAATTCTGATCTCTGATGAATAAAAAGCAATAGGCTCGATAATGGCAATACTTCACCAAAAATATCCTATGCTTAAAATTAGATCTATTTATCTCCTGTAGAAAGAAGTTACATAGATTTAAAACAAGGTGGATGATTGAAGGAAGCAGTTATAATGATGAACAATAATACAGAGGCATGACTATCAGGTAAAGCATTACATAAATTATGATTAGCAACTATTTTATATCTTTTTTATTTTTACAGATTTGGAAACAGAGTACGCAAAGAGACAGAAAAAGGAGCTAGGGCCCTAAAATGGGGCCCTAATTCAGTTAAGGCTACATTCAACAGAGGACTGAAAACACGTACATAACTGAATAGCAATTCCAAACCCATAAAGCAGGCAGCCCTGAGCACCTGCTCCAGGGGCACCTCCCACTTAAACAAGGAAGTTCTCTAACATTTCTGCTGCTGTGCAAGCAGAACATGAAGCATCTCGGCAGCTGTGTCACTTGTTTGTTCTATCTGAAGACCTAAAGCCCCCAGGTGTTACCCTGACCCTGAAGAGCCTAATACCTGTCCTGAGGACATACCCAGCCTACAGCAGGAGCTCAGAGTACTCCACAAAGTGAAGAGTGGGAACATTTTCCTCTAAAACACAGCCAGAGAGGAAGACATCGTTGCAAGTTTTCATTTTCACATGGTATCCTGCTGGTTACAGCATTCACTGGAAAGAAACAGGAGGCACCTGGGTGAAAGGCCTCTTCATCAAGAGAAGGTTCCTCTCCTGCCTCCTCTCCATCTCCTGTCTCAAAACCATGCTGAAATACCAAGCTGGAAGGTAAACTGAGCATGGGGTGGGGAACAGAAGACATGAAGTCGCCTGCGTAGTTAGAGCTGTCACGTGAGATTGCATCCCTCACCCTAGTTTTGGAGTGGCATTTAAAATGCATGAACAAGTCTGAAAGCTGGAGTGCAGTCCAGAAGTGAACCCTCCCTGCTGGGAGAGCCAGGCCAGAAGTCATTCTCCTCTGGGCCCCAGGACTCCTGCATTCCTCCCAGCCTACTCACACAGCCTTGGCAGCAGGGCTCCCTCCCCAGCTCCAGCCTCCTGCTGGGGCAGTCTGCTCTGTTGGGCACTCACCCAGGGCCTGGGACATGCAACTTGAACATGCAACTGCCCAAGTGAGCAGCAAGCCCACACAAACTTCTCCGATTAATGCTTATAAATCACTGATTCATGTATGAGGGGTATGAGGAAGAACCACTGTGGGGTTTCATAAAATACATAGAATGATAAAAGCATGGACCAGAACTCAGAGAACAAGCCTTTCATGCACTGGCAGGAGAGGCAGTGTGCCAAGGGAAGGAGGTGCCTATTGCCCACGAGAAGCTAAATGCCAAAGCTGCAGAAGGAGGCAGGATCTCAGAGCCGTCCCTGTTCTTATTAATTGGCTCACAGTGGCTTCCTGCTGAGTGCTGACTCTTTCAGATCACCCTTCTCCATATGCAACATCTATCACTCCAACTGTTTAACAGAGGTAATTAGGGTGCCAAACACTCAAAGTTACGCACAGGAGCCATTTTCCATTTCTTCACTCTGTTTCGTGCAGCCTTCAGCCTCTGCAGACCACTGTTTTCTATTTGCTAAAAACAGATAGAAAATAAGCTTTCCGTTGCACAGGGGTAGCAAGGATAAATATACTGAACATTCTGATGCTCATTACTATAGTAATGAGGGTTGTAGCACAGGATAAACCTCAGAGATAAATTTGCTGTCTAAAATCTTACCTATGCAGGCAGCAAACCTGAGAAGAAAAGCAATACCAAATGATTAGAATATTGAGGTGGTTAAAAAGACTGACCAACCAACATCTGTGGGAGGAAAATACCACTACAGGCTATGCTAAAATCACAAGCTTTCTGCACAAAAGCAAAAAGCAGCAAAACCACCCTCAAAATTCTGGCCCAGTTCTGCTGCCTAGATGAAGGGAAGACAGCAATAGCTTAGGTCAGTACTTATCCCTTCACAGCAGTGGCGCACAAGCAAGGAAGGGGAAATCATAAAGAAGTGGCTCAACCAAAATGAGATACAATTTTTCATCGCCTTGGTTTGGGAGGAGAGGAAGCAGATGAACAGTTGCAGAAGTGAAAAGCTTTGGCATAGACCAAAATGGGGCTCAGACGTCGACCTTGCTGCCTGGAGAGACACATGTCTGCTTCATGAAAGCTGAGATTTCAAAATCTGGCTTCAAGACAAACCAAGATGGAATTTTCCAAGCTAACAGTTTCCAAACATGACTTTTGGAACATAAGCAAAATGCTTAATTTTCCATCAAGTAATGATCCTGTACAACACAGGATACGGACACAGCAGTTAGACTTTGGTATCAGAATTTTCTATTTCTGCCAATGCAACTCCAGTCATATCGACATGACTTGATACACATTCTAAAATAACTGCTTTTTTTGGATGAAATGGGCTGTGGAGTTTTTGTTCTTATGTACTCACAAGTAAAATTAATGATAATAACAAAACCACAAAAAAGCAGGAACTGAACAAAAAGATCAAGTCAGAAATCAAGTACTAACAACCAAAAAACCCCAAACGACAGGATTCTGAAGATACGAGAATGAATGTAGGATGTAGATGCTCTCTACCTTATAATGCCTCAGGTGAAAGAGTATACCTACCCAGAGTTACACAGGGTTTCAAAATGGTGGTCCCTGCCATTTAAAGTACATTGGCATGGACAAGATTAGTGGACTCTGTATAAAGCCTTAATACTTCTGGAAGCCAAGAGCAAATACACTACAGTTTATCAAATTAAATAGTTACTTTCTAATGCTTTTGCTGAGCTGCCTTTGCTTTAGCACTGTGCCACAGGAGCATCATTTCTGCACAGATTGATAGCAGAGCCTCCCTTGTGTACATAACAGAAGTCACAGGCTGAAACCCAGAGATAGTAGATCTAGAGTTTCCTAACCTCCCTTCTCCTCCAGGCACAGAAATACATTTGGGAAGCTGCCCATTTTTTAACTGAGTCACATAAATTCTGTTTTATATATAGAAAAATATGAAAAATAGGATATATGGGTCAAAATTAGCTCAGTCTGGGACAACCCAGAATTTTCCAACATTCACCATTATGAACGGTTAAGAGCTGCAGAGGTGTTCAGCAGAAGCCCTGGTTTGGAAGCCTAAGGTTGCCATCTTTTGGAATTGCATGTGAAGTGTGCAGCTCTCAAGCAGTGCCATTGCATGAGGTCAGGAAATGGCACTAGCTTAGTGAAAAAAAGTTTTGATCAGACAAACCATATACATTGCTAAAAAGTCTTCACCTCAAAGTGTTTTAATCAGCAGTAGCATCTGACTTCAGGAGAAATTCCCACGCTTTTCCTGTCATCAGGACTTAAAACACCTAGGTAAGTTCAATACTGGTTCTACAGCTCAGTGAGAAGGATCCCAAATCAACCTGTGCATGGAAATGCAACGTTATCTACTTTTTGAAGGGAGCATATGGCACGGTTTTCCATTCTAACCTCCATCCAGTTCTCCCCCTTGTCCCTATGCTCTTTAATTCACCTCATCATCATCCTGGAGGCAAGCTGGCCCACTGCTGCTTACTTGGGAGTTTTCCCATCTCCCACTTGATATAGGGCTCCTGCTACCACCCTTACTCTCTTGCATGTCCCATCCCACACTGCAGATTCTCTTAACTGTGCAGCTTGTGTTGCTCTTACAGAAGGTGCCATCTTCACTCTCCCTCATCCAGTGTGCAGCAGATGAGATGACAGGCAGCCTGCTTCCTCTCATGGCCAAGGATCCCTTTTTCCAGCTCACGAGCCATAAACTGTCAGCAGATTAACTAAGCTATTTTCCAGAATCATGAGATTCAGTTCTGCTCCTCACTTTTAACCAGCGTTGATCCTAAACCCAATGAAATTTTCATTTGAAGATACTATGTGAAGGTCATATGCACAACTCCAGTGATGGAAATAATATCTGTATAAAACAACTCCATCATTTCAGATACTCAGAACTGGACATAGCCTAAGCATCCTGCTCTAGATGACCCTGCTCTAAACCATGGTCTAAACTTCCCATCAGTTCACAGTGCCACGTATTTGCTTTCCACGCATATGTCTCCATGCTTTTTTCCCCCTCAAAGGCACACCTCTGAAACATCCACAAACATACAATCCTCTCCAACCTCCAATTCACTCTGAATTTGCTATGATGTCTGCAAAACTTGATGGTTGGTGGGTTGTTGATGTGTTGTGAACCAGGCACTCTCACTGCCCTGTTTAATCCTTCTGTGTTTCTGCAGTCTTCTGTCATCTTGTTTTATACTTTGGGTATAAACTCTTGGAATAGGACTGGCTTCTTGCTCTGCGATTATATAGCCTCAAGTGCTTTATGCATATGTAGGTACTATGGTAAAAGCAAACAGTAGTAAAACTGATCTGATGTAAGTTTAAGAAAGTACATTATCACACTTATTTTATCACTTTTTTTTTTCCAAGTAGGTTTTCATTATGGAAGACATTCATTTCACTTAAGTTCAGGCATTTAACTGCCAGAGACCTCACAGAAAGTCAGATAAGTATCATCAACAAGGCATTCATCTCACTAGTCTCAAGACACTTATCTCAGCCTAGTATGATCTACCTTTCTCTCTTCACTTATTAGAAAAGGAGCATAAAGATATAAAATCCAGCCAGCTGAGATTATGCAAAAGGCCAGCCTTTTGACTAGACATGACCCATCAGTAAGCATGTAGCTTTTGCAACTTTTATTTAGATGGCCTGGACAAAATCCCATCTTTTCCCCCAAAGAATGGCAGAGAAAAAGGTCAGGTCTCTTATAACACATCACTGATGTGATTTAGCTTTACTATTTGCAGTCTTTCTTCAGAGAAGCTGAGAGGAGATTCCAGCATGCATCTACTTCTTGTTGTGCATTGACCATGCTTTTTGGGAAAACAACCATTTTTCTCATCACAGACTGTAAAGCTGCTATGAAACAGAAAAAGCCACTCAACAGAGCTATTTAAGTTTTAGTTAAACATGCTTGAGATCTGGCTTAGGCATTCCTAAAAGATACTTAAATACTTTGTAACTTAGACAATATTGGAACAGCACCAGTAACCTAACATTCTGTTGAGGACTGAGAAAGTACTACTAGAGTAACTCCAAAAGTTCTGGTAATTAGGTTCTCCTGTAAATGGCATTCGTATTCTGACATTTATATTTGGGTGAGGAAACAGTCTGTTAGGAGTAATAATGGGTAACCGTTGTGATATAGAAAATACAGAACTCTAAGGGTCTGTGATTAACAACTTATACAGCCATGCAGTTAATATCCTGCCTTTTCAATATAACAAAGTTACACAATGACAGTGAGAAAAATGAGGGTTTTTTCCCAACAAGCTGACCAAAGCTGTGCAGTGTCCTGCACAATTTGCAACTAATATTGAGTAAAAGAGACTGAAAGAGAGAACTTCTTGTTTCTTTGTTGTGAAATTCAGTCATGCAGAGAGAGAACAAGTGTTTACTATTCTCTCGGGAAAAAAGAAGCATCTGTTATGATTGCCAAGCAGGACTTGCTCACTTAATGATGTGTAAAATTTTGATCAAAGGCTGGAAATACTTTAAGTTTCATTTGAATTTCAGTAGAAACAGTGATAAAACCCATTTGTGGATATATAGGGATCATCCCCAGGGCTGCTCAAAGGAGACAGAACTCATTCTGGAGCTTGCTGTGCTTTGTAAGTTTATCATAATGTAACTGCACCACTGACAAAGATTAGAGCTCTTCATTATTTTTTGAACGGGTGGAGGACGGGGAAAGAGGCAGGTGGGATTTAGTTTCAGTTCCAGCAGCTTTAACTCATATCTAAGCAAGATTATACTCACTAAATAGTCATAGTGATCCTAATATTAAAGTAGTTACAAATAAGTAGCATTCTTCATAAATAAATGTAGAGGCGAAAAAGCCCCAAACCAACAAACAGGCTTTCAAACATAAGTATCCATTCGAGATTTAATGGTATCTTAAAATCAAAGGACAACTTTGCTGGTAGCACACTGCTCAAGATTATTCTAAAGAATCTCATTTTGAATACAATTTATGTTCTTTTTATTGATATGAACTCATCAAGCTAAAGCTTTTCTGAACTGCTTCAAGGCTGAGTTCAAGTTACAGATACAAAAAAGGTGGTGGTGATACAAAGTCTTCAGTCACTGCCAAAGATGATAGAATAGAATCATAGAATCATTTAGGTTGGAAAGGACTTTCAAGATCATCGAGTCCAACATTATCCTAGCACTGCCAAGTCCACCACTAAACCATGCCCCCAAGTGCCACAGCTACATGTCTTCTAAGTACCTCAAGGGATGGTGACACCACCACTTCCCTGGGCAGCCTATTCCAATGCTTCACAAACCTTTTGGGGAACAAATTTTTCCTAATATCCAATCTAAACCTCCCTTGGTGTAACTTAGGGCTGCTTCCTCTCATCCTATTGCTTGTNGGATGGTGACCACTTCCCTGGGCAGCCTATTCCAATGCTTCACAAACCTTTTGGGGAACAAATTTTTCCTAATATCCAATCTAAACCTCCCTTGGTGTAACTTAGGGCTGCTTCCTCTCATCCTATTGCTTGTTATTTGTAAAAAGATACTGGCACCCACCTCACTACAATCTCCTTTCAGATAGTTGTAGAGTGTGGTAAGGTCTCCCTTCATCCTCCTTTTCTGCAGGCTAAAAAAAAACAGTTCCCTCAGCTGCTCCTCATAAGATGTGTGCTCTAGAAAATGCTAAATGTTCTCATGAATAATGGCTCACGGAACTCAAGGTAGGCAGCTGAAGCAAAACCGAACATAGCTTCCTTGGTTTTGTTTCTTTAGTAATTACAGAAGATCAGTGAGATCTTTTAGAGATCTGTATTCTGAATGTTCCTATTCCAACATTTAAAGCTTTAAGACAAAGCTCAGCCATACTGTGGCAGTCACACTACCAGCACTTGAAGTTAGGCGTTACTATTACTCAATTCGTGAATATGTGAGCTCCAGCTGCAAGCTAGGGCCTGTGTTGTCACACTTAGGCAAATATGCTACACTTTCTGTTTGAACAAAAACTATGCACTTGGTCTGTACAAGCGAAACACTTTTGTTACATGATTATTAAAGGTTCTTTGTACCTAGCTCCAAAGCATAAGCAATAGAGAAAGGCACAGAAATGCCAATTAAGAGCCATCATTTGCTATGCCACACCTACTTAAATATCGGATCTTCAGTCTGGGAATTCCAATGAGCATATTCAGCTCTGCTCAACTATACTTACCACCTGACTATGTTTATAATCTCACAGCAGTGTCCCCATTCAAAAACACTCTTTTGTGCTTTTACAGCTCCAGCATCCTCCTGTTTTTCAGAACCACACATCTATCATTTGTAATTGTTCCTCTCTCCCACCACTCTGAGCATTTTGCCAAGTTCTATTGATTCCCACTTCATAACATGTCCTTGAAATACAAGCAAGTCCTTTCTCTCACTCCCTGTGGTTGGAACCTTTCTCTGAGCTCTGACAGTCTTTCTTCTCAAGTTCCTAAGCTACTGCTACCTCCTCTGCTGCTCTTTCTAATTCCTACTTGGTACTCCCACAGTTGCTATAAACCCTTCCCACAGAAGCATTCACTCTCACAAATCACGAATCACCTCACTAGCTTCCTCCATCCTAGCAAGCAAATATTTCCAGTTTTGCTTATCCTATTATTTCTGATACTGCCAATTTTTCTTTTGATCCTATATTCAATTGTCTTCACACTTCCAGTCTGACTCCATTCTGGCACTGGTAATGCAAAGTCACTTCCTTCCCCCTGCAGCAAACTTCCAATACCTCCTTCCCAAAATATAGCAATACCAAACATATCATTATTCTACATACATTCTTCTAGGAATATTATTTTGCCCAAGAAAAGCTGGGTTTGAGTATTCCTTAACCAAACAACAGGAACTTCCACACACAGCTTTCTACACAGCCTGTGTGACAAGTTCACATTAGAACTTCACAGTGAATTAAATACTGTAATTTCTAGCTTAATGCAGCTGATCTACTACATAAAGGTCCTCCTACACAGTAAGCTCTCTCATGCAGAGACTTTGTCTTTGTTCTGACAACTTACTGAGAACATGTATGTCTTTAGTTCATATAATATAGGATGTCTATTCCTTGTAAAAGCAAAATAACTCCCTGCCTTTTCCTTCCTTCCAAAAATACAAACTATCCTCCCTCTCCCTGCACCCCCCCTAAAGAAAAGCTAATCAACAAACCTCTAATTAAACTGAAGGATTTAGCTTGCCTGGTGGCAGGATATTACAGCTCAGGGGATGGTACATGCTTAAAACGAAATGTTAGTTTCACAGGGAAAACAGTCACATTTCTTCTTCAGATTGACAATGTGAAGCGGTGTAGCCTTTATAAAGTCGTATCTCCACCACCCTTCCTGTATTCTAACTAAGTTTCTAGTTTCAAATTAGACTTGTGCCTTACTGGTAAACAGAACCAAAAACCCAAAACAAACCAACAACAGTCTTCTCTATATGACATTGCCCCAAACCTCCCATGATCGGGAAGGCTGGCAAGGCTCTGACAAGTTTAAAAACAAGGTTGACAAGAGTGTTCCCTTGCATTATGGCAAGAAAACCACCCCAGAATCTTTTAGCAATTGCCTACTTGCTGCAGACATTCATTAAAGTCGGAGCTAGCATAGTGCTCACAAAAGGTCTCTCCTCAGCATGACAGCACAATGACAAGCCCAAGAAACTCTAATCTAGCTCTGAAATCTTGTGGCAAGATGGTTTGGTTACCTCTAAGAGAAGGAGGAATGGGGAAGGGGAACCAAGAGCAAGGACTATAAAAGCACCAAACAAACAAGGTTTTAAAAGCACCTGGAGAGAAGTCATTCACAGATAGGAAAAGCAGGCTGGGGTGTCAGACTGCGGTCTGGGAAACATTTTATAGAGGAATTAGGAAAAAAGAAAAAGAAAAAAACCAGCTTCTTCTTCCGTCCTCAGCCTTTGGAATTTTGGAAACTGGAGGCAGGTACACCATTGCCAATTCAAAAGTCACCTGAGCTCGCCTCTGAAGCATGGTAAGAGACACCCCAAATCATGTTCTGACTGTGACCAAGTAACTGTGAAGGGTCAAACACTACCAGGTGTATGCATGCCTGTAACACTGACCTGTAGGCACACTGAAGATGGTCAGCATACTGAAGATGGGCAGTATGGTCCAGCCCAGACTCTGCGCTGAGGTGCTTATTGTGTAGACTCTGGTTGCATTGGCTACCCCAGAGCAGGTACTCAGCCAGTTACACAGAAGCAAGATTTAAACCCTGAAGCACTGTAAGAATGTAGCTAGAATGTAGTAAGTTTTATAGTACCATGTTGATTTCCCTTCAGTGGACAGCATTTCCATACTACAAATCAGAGAAATGCAAAGACAAAAGCAATAATGCTCCTTTAAAATGAAACCAAAGTAGTGGCAAGAAAAAACAAGAGAGATTTCACACACACAAGCAGAGAGGTTTAAATATTGTTCTGCACTCTTTGCAAACCTGTGTAAGAAAGAGCAAAACCATTTCTGCAGGAACATGTTGAAGAGAGCATTGTATATTTAATACGTTTAAGGAAATACAGTGCATGCATTATCTTTCAGAGTTAAAGAAGGAAGAGATTGACAAAGAACCTATAATTAAAAATCAGAACATTATTCTGAAACGTTCTGTACTAAAATTTTATGCACAAAATAAAGTGGAGTTTTAAATATTTCAAGAGAAGCAACAGAGAGATTTAATGGTAAAAGTTCTAATCAGATGGGAGAGGAAGAAGTGTGTGTGCTAAACAGAGATTTAAAACAAATCTCAAAATAATTCAGAGCTACTGTGGGAAATGGAGGTCTTACTGTACAGTTAAAACATGCAAAACATTCAGAATGTCAGCAAACCCAACCTCTAATATTAAATCAAGAAGCTTTATATCTATCGTCTGTGTCTGCCATAGAATTTGTTTTGCAGGAGAAAATGGCACAGATCAAGAGTTTCATTGTGCAGAACAGCACTTCTGAATAATGAAGCTCAACCTCACTTAAAATCTAGATTTGCCAACAATGCAAGAACTATGGAAATGACAGATCACGACCATAATTTGACTTAAAAGTCTGTAATAATGCTGTGCTAAAGTTCAGTCTCTTGAAAATGACTTCAAAACAAGAGACAGCTATGATTTATTGAAAAATAATATGAAAATGCTTAAAAGAATGCTTATAGAAACCTGAGGAATCCATTACAGATCTTATTTGGAATTACCACATGACGAGATTGTCAGGTAGGTACTAATGAAGTTTTGTGCTCAGATTTATTAGCCTGATGTGGTTGCAATAATATACAATACTCGGCTTTTTGCACTAAAACAATCTAGAAAGGTTATAATATGGTTCACATAATCCAAAGCCTTTGCATGTGTATGATGGCAAAAACAGGAGGCTGCAACCAACTTGTCCAAGACTGGCAAGTGAAAATACCGAAACATGAATGCCCAGAAAAAGACTAATGCATTAACTGTTTGGTCCCCCAAATTTGAAATTACCTAACTTTCCAGGGTGCTAGATTCTAAATTACTACTGAAGTCAATAAGAGTAATAAAGCACAAGACCCTGTGTAGGCTGTTCCTTCTTAGATTCTATCTTCTCTGATCACCTGCCTGCTTGTCCTCCAACTCTCCAGATGAAACTGTGCATTTCAATAACTCTTTATGTTATTTTTTCCCCTCATAGAATCATAGAACAGTTAGGGTTGGAAAGGACCTTAAGATCATCTAGTTCCAACCCCCCTACCATAAGCAGGGACACCTCATGTGTGACTAAACCATGTCACCCAAGGCTCTGTCCAACTTGGCCTTGAACACTGCTAGGGATGGAGCATTCGCAACTTCCTCGGGCAACCCATACCAGTGCCTCACCACCATAACAGGAAAGAACTTCCTCCTTATAGCCAGTCGAAACTTCCCCTGTTTCAGTTTGAACCCCTTAACCCTTGTCCTGTTGCTACAGTCCTTAATGAAGAGTCCCTCTCCAGCACCCCTATAGGCCCCCTTCACATACTGGAAGGCTGCTAGGAGGTCTCCACGCAGCCTTCTCTTCTCCAGACTGAACAGCCCCAACTCTCTCAGCCTGTCTTTGTATGGGAGATGCTCCAGTCCCATGATCATCCTCGTGGCCTCCTCTGGACTTGTTCCAACAGCTCCATGTCCTTTTTGTGTTGAGGACACCAGAACTGCACACAATGCCCCAGGTGAGGTCTCACGAGAGCAGAGCAGAGGGGCAGGATCACCTCCTTTGACCTGCTGGGCACGCTCCTTTGGATGCAGCCCAGGATACGGTTGCTTTCTGGGCTGCAAGCGCACACTGCAGCCGGCTCACGTTCATGTTCTCATCGACCACCACCCCCAAGTCCTTCTCCGCAGGGCTGCTCTGAATCTCTTCTCTGCCCAACCTGTAGCTGTGCCTGAGGTTGCTCCAACCCAGGTGTAGGACCTTGTGCGTGATCTGTGATATTTCATAAGCTGAGAGGTTTGGCAACTGTTAGTTACCTACTTTGCCAGTCAGACAACACCACACCACAGTGATACATAATTAGTTTCTCCTAAACAAAATAGGGCTTATTTGC
Source organism: Agapornis roseicollis (assembly GCA_002631895.1). NCBI lineage: Eukaryota > Metazoa > Chordata > Aves > Psittaciformes > Psittacidae > Agapornis > Agapornis roseicollis. The sequence goes on from NDXB01005306.1 coordinate 29,316, forward strand.
CAAAAGATATAAGTGCTCCATGTGCAAAGGCATGGCAGTTAACCAACAGAGTCACCTGAGCACAATCTTGTTTATATATGGCATTTCTCCCAAAAACTAAACACATCTGGCTCCTTTGGTACTTATTCTCTGGGGAATAAATGTTAATGTTTGCTGCTCTCAAGTCAATAAACGTCTCATAAAAGCACACCTATACGAGACACAAAAGCAGCCTGAGATCCTGGCTATGAAGTGCACACTCATCAAAACCAGTTCAGATATGTTTAGATAAGGCACGCCTTTGGATCTCAGTTTAGACAGAACCACATTGAACAGCCCTGAAACTACAGCCTTCACATTTTTCTTGCTACAAACCTGATTATTGTGCTATGTGGCATGCTCCTTATTTTTTTAGTCTGTCTTAATTGCAACCCTTAAACAGCTACTTTTGACCTGGTTCTCTCCACATAAAGTAATACCTCACACAAACACACTGGAGAGCACATGATACTTATTTAATATAAAAGTATTTCAGTGCTTCTCCAAGCAAAGCTTGTTCTGGAACAGAAAGAAAACTTGTTCTTTTCTCTCTGAAAATCTTGGCCTTTTTTCCTAGCATCACTTTAAATTTCATGCCTTCAGGCTGAAAGCATTCAATTTTTCATCAAAACATTTTCTTAAATGTGCACATAACACTCACATCTGTCACAAGTATTTGCTCTGCTCCTTTGAGGTGTTTCTGCAACTCCCACACTCTTAGCAAGAACTGACTCCAGGTACAAATCCAACACCCTGCTTTATTCATCATCTAGGATGTACTATTAACTTGCTTTTTTTCAAACTTGTTGCCTTAAGCCCTGGGTGTTGACAACCCTCTTCTGAGGAACCACATCTTGTTCAGTGTTGGCTCGTGTTTCCACTTCTTTGGGCTGAGAATTCATAATGAAGCTGGATCTGTGTGTTGCATAACCTGGCCAACACGATGCTGACATCAAAGTTTGGCACCTGCAAGAGTTCTGGCTAGGTGTGTTCCATCCGCCAATTTATTCATTGACTCCATCTTGACATGGAAACTACTTCTCCAAAGCACTGATGATTTATTGCATCAAACACAATAAAGCATTTAAGTTCACACACATCTCACCGATGTATGACAATGCACATGAAATTCCTAAATAGGACATTGAACATTCAGTTTAGATTACAGATCCAAGGGGCTAAATTACATTTGCTACAAGTGCTGGTTCTAGGATAATATCAGCCCTTTCCAGTAAATTTCATAATACATTATTTGGTCAAGGGAGAAGAGATGGACGTTCATACAATGAAAAAATAAAAAGTAAAATAAATCTTATTGCCAAAGATGAGGATTTACTCACTCAGTTTGCATGTGCCAATATGCTCATCTAACCTATTGTTTTCTCCAATAATTCCTTTTGAACTACTTCTGTGCAGCTAGGGAGTGCATCATTGTGCAGCTAGGGAGTGCATCATTGTGCAGCTAGGGAGTGCATCATTGTGCAGCTGCACTCCAGGGCCTATGCTCTGCTAAAAAAGAGGGGAAAAAAATAATAAAATTAAATAATTCAAAGTATAAATATTCTCATTCCTGCAGGCAGGAATGTGAAGTACAGAGGACCTTACTTATTACAGTATCCCCAAAAGCTGCATAGCTTTGGGCAGCCACACGTTAGTAGAATTTAGCAGCTCTCATTTTTCAGCTATTAACTCTGCTAACTGTATTTCACATATGCTTTTGAATAGACACCCACTCTTAACCTTCCCAGGTGGGGGAGGTTTGCCTTGATGTGAATTACAAGAAAAGCTGAAACAAGGAATTCTTGTGGATAACTTCAGAACTGATGAACAATGAAGATTCAAGAGTTAGTTCAGAATCTTTAACTAATTTAGTCATCAGACTAACTTCTCTCTGTAGAACTTACAAGAAATTATGCCAAGTTAAAACCTAAAGATTTAGAAATGGCAGAACTCCCAAGAAGATGAAATAAAAAATAATTTAGTGATACTTACACTGGACTAAGTAGTCTAATCCAAGTAAGATAGGCAGACATTTTAAAGGATTCAGATAATGGTTCTGGTATTCTGGTACTATTTTTTTCCCCATGAGAAATATGTAAACTATTTGTCCTCTGTGCCATTCTACAACATGCAGCCTTTCTCAATACAGAGCAAGAAGAGAAAAATCAAACTTGATCACTGTCTAGTGGTATTTGTACTTTTCCAGAATAGCAGCTAGAAGTACAGAAATATTAATTCTTTGAACCACCATGTTCCCTAAAAGCACTGACCACAGGAAAAAATGTGTGACAGAAACCACAGTCAGTACTTCTCTTTTAAACTAAGGTATGAGCCATCAGTGATCGCCCAGCAGCAAGCATGTCTGAAATGGAAGTCTCTCATAAAAGAAAAGCACATCTCAGTACTGTTTCATGCTCTGCTGCCCAACAGTGCCTTGAAGAGAGGGGCAAACATGGGCCATGTGTACACACGAAGAGAGTGAAAGCTCTCCTATAATGCTGACAAGAACCAGTGTTTCAGGTGCAGTAGTGCATGTCTAAAAAGCCACAAGAACTCTCAGACATGTGAAACCATACCCTCTATAAGGCCAAAGTACTGACACGAAGGCTACTGGTTATACAAGTGTTGGTTCAGCAAACAGAATAAAGTCACCTGTGGTCTGTTTTAACTTAGAGTGCACTTCTTACTCCTTCCAAGTTCTTGGGTTTTAATTTGTTCTTATTTCTCACTTCCATATTTGACCATATATAACCTTCTTTCTCCAAAGACATGGTATTTTCTGAAATACATACCAATTTCTACAGAAAAGTACTACATTACATAATTCAATCTCCTGAGCTCCTCCCAACCATTTAAAATGCCAGGAAAAAAGATAAAATACATGGGCTAGATCAGCTAAAAACACAGCTCATAAAAATCTATCTCTGTTCAACTCTAGAAGTTAATTTTGAATACTGTGCTTTGTTTCAATAAGCATCTGTTGAGAGCTTACAAAAATTCTTAAACCCCTCATTTCTGAGGATTTTTTTGTTGTATGTAGTGTCCTGTAGCACAGCTGCACATAAAACATGTAGTTAAACATTGCATTAAAAACTAGTAATATACTGCAGGCACAAATTACCAGCATATGTACTAATGTGCCAAAAGTCTTCCAGTAAACATGAGAAAGACAAAAGTACAAAAGAAAGATGTAAGAATCCTTGGAATGTAATGAAAGGCATTGTTATGAACTCATAAGGTCTTGCAAACAGGAACAGGAATTGTAGTTGTTCTTTTTATGTCTTACATAATAACTTGGCATACTAGTCGTTACCCTTAATAAAAGCTATACACAGATACACAAATATTTTCCCCACAAGAGTGCCTAAAAAACAAAAAGGAAGAAAAACCCCACCAACTGTGCTTCCTTCAACAAAAAATCATGTGGGCTCATCTCTGAAGCACTGAACACTTGCAAGTATTGAGTATCTATAAAGATCAAGCTGGAAGCACCTGTACGCTAGAAGACAAATGTATAAATGGATTAGGTTGTATTCTTCTGCATGAGTGTGTGAAGAATAAAACAAACCTTCAAACCCAGTCTGCAGAATGCATGGGGAAACAGCAACTGTTATTATTATATCCCCAGAAAAACTATGGGTTTATACTCTGGAATTAAAAAGTTTTAGCTAAAAAATTACTGCCAGCTCCTCTACTCACCGAAGTAAATGCACTATATATAGAATATGGAACAATTTCTGTAAAAATGTCTCATCACTACATCCCTTTCCATTCATTTCTGTTACAATCTGTTAAATTACAGTATAAGGAGAAAGAAATACTTACAGAGGGATTATTTCTAACCAATATCAAGTCAGTGGTGGCTTACTTAAACAAGTTGTTTTGCCTGTATCGCTTCATTTTATGAATGCAAGGGTAGAATTCTTAAGAAGTGCATAGAATTACCCAAGGTTTCTCAGGTAAATCAAAGTTTGCCTTGCAGGGCTGGGTCAGTTCTGTATGCTTTGGAATCCCAGCCTCAAGACATGACTACGAAAAGAGACACAGACCCTCACTCATGTGCAATGGCTGCTGTGAAGGAAGCAGTGGAACAATCCAGGCCTCTGTGGCACTTCTCTATGAATCAATAACATGTCTTCTCAGGCAGTGCATCTCACAAGAACACTTTAGACAAACATAGCCTTCTTTCTATGTAGAGGTGTCAGAGCACCGAACATTACTACACTGCTGATACTGTATTAAAAAACCCCCTGATGGTGGCAGTTTTATAGTGTCTATAGAAATAACATCGCAATATGCCATTACTTGGGAAGAAAATGGTAATTAATAAGCTGGTAACAGTACAGATGTTCACTCAAGACACCTCACTAGCATAAGAATTGCTGGAAAACTACCAGCATTCTCACTTGTTAGCATAAACATTACCATTACAGGATGAGCTAGCTAGCTGAGATCATTATGGCACAGCTGCACCTCAATGGCTTTGTATGCTTCCATAAGGGAATGAATCAAAACCTCCCATATAACTTGAGAGTGGAAGCAGGCCTACACAAAATTATAAAGTGTCATGAAACAAAAGAGTACTTCTAGACAGAGGTAAATGAAAGAGTGTGATTTCTGCTCTTAAATATCTATGTAGTCAAAGTAAAATGTGAATATATTCTGAAAGTCACAGTGGAAAGAGAATAAAAACAAAATTCCTTTATCTGGGATAATGAGCTGGCTAAAACTCCAGGGTATTCTGCACCTTAATATCTGGCAGAACTTTTGTGCTGAAGAGCCTCTTACTACGTAAAGTTCCCTTTCTTGAGATAGATTACTGGAAATTTAGAGCTGTAACAAGCCTAAAGCCAGACAGGGTAAAGTCTTCTACAGTGTCTTTTTTTCCCCTGCTTATAAAGAGTTCAACACGGTCAATACAATTTGAGTAAGCCAGATTATATTTCTTCCTTCCAAACCTCAAAAGCAGACAATCATTATTCTTCACAAATGCATTTGGCTCACAAGAGTGGAAACGCTTATGAAATTGCATGAGAATGAAAATTGCGTATGCAGAACAAAAAAGGGAAGGTCATTTCCACAGATAATGGAAGACTTACTGCAACTTGCAAATAGCAAACACGACCAGAAGCAGAAAATAAAAGGAGCAACATCTATTTGTTGAGCTGGGCTTTATTTGTGGCAGGTAAAAGAAGATCTTCAACTGCATTTTATGCAATTAGGGGCAAATATTTCACAGGAACTCTCCATGCAAGTCTTGTCCCTAGTTAAAAGGTACTTCTGTACTAGGCCATACAGCAAAACAATCACAAATTTTTCGTTAACAAATCTACCCTGCCATGCATAACTAAGAAATATCAAGTTTAAATAATGTGCTAATCAAACTTACTAAATAATAAATAATATAGGCATGGGTCTAGATGTGGTTTTATACATAGTTCTAGTACAGGGATTACTCTGATATGTCACATACACAAAACTGAGACGGTGTAGTTCCCTAAAATAAATTGCTGTATTTACAGAGCGCTGTGTCCTACTGAAGTGGTTATATGTGACATTCACCCACCTACAAAATACATCACCTTTGCCAAGAACTGCTTTTGACAATGCTCTTGCTTCCAATGTAGAGCTTTGCCTCCACAATGGAAGCAAACACTGTCACAGCTTTTGACCTGTGCTACAGACATGAAATGGCAGTTAAAAATCAGCAATTAATCCCGAAACCATAATGTGTGAAGTGAGACAACACAAGATGATCAGACTTAGGAAATTTGGTACAACCTTTAATAGAGGCCACAAAGGTGCAAGACAGCAATGTAGGAAGACTGACAAGCCTCCAGACTCACTGGAGCCTGGAACTCTGGACCCCTGGCCATCCCCTCCACAATTGACAGATGCAGCTGCTGAACACTGACAAACAAACCACTCTGGACTTACATGAAGAACAGCTATATAGAATTAAAAAGGGGTAAGATGTTCAGAAAACTGATGTTGCAAGGACCTTAGCCATGATGTCCCTGAAGAGCACACACCTGCCTGCACCAGCCAAGCTTGCAAGGTATCCTGCCCTGCCGCTTGTGTCCTGGCTTCAAGGGAGGGAGCAGGGCTGCAAGAAGCAAGCAAGTAGCAAGGTACCACAACAGCTGCCTCCCCTTCCCCACCGGGCGCGTCAACCTCGCCTCGCTTCACCGCGACTTCCGTCCCCGCCACATCTACACCGCTGGCCTGAGGCGAGAACGGCGGGACCCCGCTCTTCGCAGAAATAGTGCCAGGGCAGGGAAGGCACAGAACCGTACCACAGACCCACAAGCCAACCTGTTCCACGCTCAGGGGAAACGGGTCTTACGGACCCCGCTCTACAAGAGCCCTGCACTGAGCACCCCAGCTCCCCGGCACTCATCCTGCTCCCCCCAACATGGCCGCCGTTGCCGGGGTGTAGAGGGAGACTCCTCCCGACATGCCCCGCGGGGCAGCGGCGCTGCCTGAAGACCGCCGGCGGGGCGGGGCGGGGAGGATGCTGTGGCCGCCGCGGGGCGAGGCGAGGCGGCAGCAGGGTGGGGTGCGGCGCGGTCCGGTGCGGAGGATGTGGCGGCAGCGCTGGCGGCAGCAGCAGCGGCAGGAGGAGCAGGGAGCCATGCGGTACTGCGCGCCGGGGCCCTGGCCGCACGGCGGGGGCGCGCTCACCACCCTCCTGCTGACAGGTCGGTCACCGTGGCGTTTCACCGCGACAAGCGGCCACGGGCCTCGCCGGCAGCCGCCGGCCTGCTCCGCGGTGTCCCTCTGTTCTGCAGGCTAAGTGTCTCCTCCCGGTGGCGCCGCTCCCTCCCCGCGTTGCCCTCAGATAGCAGCTCGCTGTGCCCCCTTTTCCCCCTAAGCCGTCTGCTGTCGGTGCGGGGTTTGAGCCGCCCCAGCATCCCCGTCTCCGCCACCGCGGCTCCGGTGGCTTCCCGGCGAGGCGGAGAGCACCCATAGGGAGTGCAGGGATGTCGGCCTGCCCGCCCCTCGCTTCTGCCCCTGCGGAGAGGACCGCTGCAGTTGTCCTTCTCAGGGCGGGGCAGCGGGGGAAGCGCCCCGAGTCCAGCTGGGGACCGTGAGCTGGGAGAGCCCGGCCTGGTCGGGGGACGAGGGAGGCCTCGCGGTGTGTGAGCGGGTTTGACGGCGGGGCACGGAGCGAGGCCTGGCTGAGAACCGCGGGATGGCGGGGCCGGCTCGGCGCCCGGGGCAGGGCAGAGCCGGGAGGCAGCGGCCGCTGTTCTCCTTTCGCTCGATTTGACAGGGCTGGTGCGCATCCCCCAGGGCAGGGCTGTTTTGAGTATGGGGGCATTTTTCACATCCCCTCCGAAAATTATTTCCCGGTTTGACCGCTTACTGCAGTTCTGTCAGAATTAAGACTGAAGAAAATCCTGCTCCTTAATGCATATAAACAACAGCTGTCATGTAGTAGGCAGGTTTCACACCCTACAAGGTTCTTCACAGTGAAGTACTGCTAACGGGAAACTCTTCATAGCAGTCCATCCACAGGAAAGCCTTTCTGAGACTCTTGTTGCTACCCCAAGAGCAAGTTAACAGCAAGAAATCCATTTAGGTTATTTTGTGGTCTGAGAGTTTGGTAGTGTGTCGTCTGAAAGCTAACAGTTTGCTCAGTATCTTCTCAAATAATTTCTAGGTACACTTGTAATACTCCTTAAGTGCATAGCCTTGTTTGTCATAGGTTACATATATGGTAATAAAATACTGATTCAGAAATTACATTAGGCATTGGGTATATTAAAGATGTAGCTAGCACCTAAGTGTTAAATTGTTCAGTGTGAGGATAAAGGTTTGCATTTGTTAGAAGCAGTATACTGCTTTCTCCTTATGTGGAAATTCTTCCTGCCTGTTCTGCCTCCCTCTCCTACATATGTCTGTTGAGATCAGCTGTGGGATAGCAGCCGAAAAGGAGCTAGGGCAGTCAAGTCTGTACTAATCTGACTCAGATTAAGAAATAAAATATATTGTCAACAGTACTTGCTTGAGTGTAAATAGTTATAGGAGGGAAGAGCTAGTCATTTCATTAGCATGCTTTTCATTAGCATACTAGTAGAGTAGCATACAGAAGCACATTATTTATAGGTGGTATAGCTTACATGGAGGCATCTTAGAGGTCCTAAGGCCAGACATTAAGAAATCAGCTTTACAGCAGAAATTTATCTTCTAGACATAACTTTCAGTGTGTAAAGAGAGGCATAGTTTTGCTCCTTAGGTTTTCAGATTTGTTAGAAGTCCATTAATGTACTTCAGGAGTTACAGTCACTAACGTGAAACCTTTCTCTAGAAGAAGGATTGTTTCCAATGAAACTAAGAAAAACAAACCCCTCAAACCTAAACAAGAATATCTATTTTGGTACAGCTTTTGGACTCTTCTCAATTAGGTATTGATACATTTACAGCAGACACCATCATTGTTGCTAATTTGTAATACTTCCAAAGGAATCTGAAAGAAACAGAAGAGCCAAGAAACCAGAGAACACATATTAGTTTCCCTCCTAATCAGTTCAAGTGCTTTTCAAGCAAGCAGTAGCAAGAAGTAGTAGATCAACCAAGAAGTGCTCTAACTTGAGAACAGTTTTTATATGACTGTCTTGCTGTAGCGTTTTCAGTGTGACACAGGGTACTACAGACTGAGAGCTGAAGGTGTGGATTTCAGTATTCAGTGACAAGTGTTTCTGTGTTGGAATTAGCATGGACAAGTTGCATAGATCAGAAGTATACATTGTTTTGTTAACAGTGTAGTTATGGTGCTCATTATGTAATACAAAAAAAAAAAAGTTGTTTATGTAAACATAGAGAGTGTCTCAATGTTGTTACTATTGCAACACAAACCACAAAAATGCCTTTCAAATGCAGCTAATTTTTAGTGGCAGTCCAAGTCATGAAGGTGAGACTTTAGAAAGAGCAATCTAGTGATCAGACAGAAATCTCAGCATCTTGAAATACGTGGCTTCTGTCTTTGAAATTGGTTGCCATCTCAGAAATTTGGAATGTAATTGCAGGGATACTCTGATAATTTGTATCAAGAGATTACAGAAGTATAGGGGGCATCATGGAATAGCAGGTTTACAGGGTGACCTGGGCATGTCCATTGGTTACACAGGGTGAGCTTGAGCTGGATTGCAGGAACTAGTACTGTTTTCCTTACCTTTTCATGGAGAAGCTAATCTAGTTTGGTTCTCTTCTCAGACCTGCAGTAGGAGGGAGAATGGTGGTGGGTAAATGTTGCTATTAATAACACATGAGGTTTTTTGTTCTCCCAGTACTTAATTTGCAGCATTCTTAGAAAAGCAAATGGTGACATTTCACAGTAACACTGACAAAATGCCTTATTCAGTTACTTGTCTTAAATGATCTCAGAGAAATATTCAGATGTTACAATAGGCAATGAGGAGCACAGAAACAGGTAGAAAAACATTACCTACTGAACAAATATGAGTAAGTATAGAGCATAGAAACTTCTTGGTTTGGTTTGAACTTTTAGGTGGTTATAATAAATGGAGTGCGGAGGAACCTCAGCAATCCACAATGGAGAACTAACACTAATTATTTCTTATGTAGTAGCTATCATTGAAGAGGATTTAATCTGTTAGAAAATATCTAATCTTTATGTGAATTTCCACTGAGAGAATCTACTTGAATTCATAGTAAATTTCTACAGTTATGGTTACTTAAATACTGCATAGTAGGTAAGAGGAAAGGGTATGGAGGTTGAAAAAGGAGGGAGAGTAGGTGATAGTACAGTTTCTGCCTCCTCTAGTTGATGACATGACCAATGGGGCAGGTATCTCAGTGCTGACACTAGTTAATGGATCCTCAGTAGCAGAGTGGATGCAAGCTCTGATTTCAGCTGTGGGCTAAGCACATTGATGCAGATTGTTCCCTCTTAACAGATGTTTTGGTTCAACTTTGTGGCATCAATTTCTAATAGTTCTGCTCTGCAGTTCTCAGTGGCCCATCAGAAATCTGTGCTTCCAGCTCAGGATGCAGGAAGGACTCCGAGCCAGATGGGATATGTCGTAGAGGAGTGCAAGGGTATTTTTTTGGAGCAGGGTCGTACATTAAGAGAGTAAGGGGTAGTGGAAGAATGGCCCAGGATCCTGGTCTGTGTCATAAAAGTAACCAGCATGTGTTTAGGTCAGGTCCCAGGTGAAGGTATAGGTGTGAGAGAGAAAGGAAATTCTGGGTTTTGGGAGCTAGAGCTGTGTGCTGCATTAGCAGTGGGAGAGACAAGCTTGAGATCCTACTTCAAAGAAGCTATTAGAAGGATAGGTAAAGGATGCAGGATGGTATATGGATGTTAGAGGGCAATAAAGGAATGGGGAAGGTGAAGTTGGTCCATAATCTGTGGGTCCTTTTTTTTGATTGCGAGGTGGCAGAAATAGTTGTGGGTATCTTCTCTGTTAAATATTTTGTTACATATTAATGCTTAAAACCTTTTTACATAAAACCTATGCCATACAATTAAAGAAAGGGAAAAATATTAAAAGATATAAATATGAGGTGTAGTTACAATGCAAATACAATTAAAGAAAAATATTGAAGAAAAAATATCAAGGAAAATAGATCTATTAATTAAAGAAAAATATAATGAAATAAATAAAAACCAAACAACCAGCAGCACAGTAGCTGTACTTCATCTGGGCACCTTCAAGTCCTTGGCACAGAGCTGTGAGTTGCTCCTGCTGTTGTAAGGAGTGGTGGGTACTTCAGTAACTGCAGTTACATGTGTAACAAGCTGAGGAGCCTGACACTATTCACATTTTTTTCAGCATGAGAACAAGGCTGATCAAATGAATTCTAAACTGTCGCTTTGATAAAATGCATACTTTGGTTCCCTGTATTCTGTAGCATAAGGCCTTTTTTGTCATTCTTTAATCATATTCACAGATCTTCCCTGAGCTTTTTCATGTCGCTGTGCTTTTTGAAGGCTCATTGTAAGTACTAGACAGCATTTGAACAGTGATCATATCTGTGTCAAGCACAAAAATAAAATCTCCCTGCTCCTCCTTGATGTTGCTGTTTGTGTATCAGCCATTCTAACTCGTCTTCTGCTGAAACCTTCTGTTCAACCAGTTATTACCTGATGTATGTCCCTAGTTTTTTATCAAAGTCTAGCATCCCTGAGGTGAATGCTCTCTAGTGTGCATATGGCACGCTGCCTTTGCTGCTGGGTATGCGACTGCATTTTATTCTATTGAAATTCATATCACTGAGCACCTTTTTACCAAACAATGCCGATTGTTCTATGTTAGCAACATGTCATTTCCATTATTTGTCAATCCCCTAGCTTTTTTTTTTTTTTTTTTCTTTGCAAATTTTTTTATTTTATTTTATATTTTAAGTTAATTATTTATATATACATATA
>NDXB01005306.1:40806-97525 GCA_002631895.1 Agapornis roseicollis
TTTTTTTTTTTTTTTTACCTGCAAATTTTATTAGTATATATTATACGTTAAGGTAATTATGTATATATACATATACATATATGTGTCCGATTGCATAAGGTTGTTGCTAGAACCTTGTGAGGCCCATTAGAAATCTATAATAAATTAACTATCCAATAGCCTTGTTCTATTGCTTGAGACTGCCAGTCAATGGCAGTCAATTGTTTCATTTCACATGTTATTTGAAATTAAATAGAATGGTGGTATATATATGTATATTAAAACATTACACTGTAAACTCTAGGATGTGAAAACAAGCACACTGGTTGCTTTTCCAGTTCCCCTGTGAAATGCAGTGTAGGATAGAGGTGGATAGGTAACCTCTTTAATCCCCACAGCTAAACCTTGTACAACTTGTGAACTCAGACACTGATCATTTATATTAAAAAATATATCTTGGAACCCTTTTTTTCCCCCCCTTTTTTAAAAATTCCATTTAAATATGCTGGAATGATTTTGTATCTAGCTTTTCAGTGCAAGTGATACACTGTATTTCTAAGGGTAACATGTCATGCTGCTATCTTCATTAGATAAAATTGTGGGCTCATCAAAAGTGTGAAAACATGCATTAAATCCTTGTTGACTGTGGTAATACTCTTCTCCATTTAATTCAGTAATCAACTTTTGTACTGATTGTTTTGTTTGGTGCTGGTTTATAGCTGACAACCTTCTGATTGCCCAGCTCGTTCTGCTGGAATATTGGAACAACTTTATTTTACCTTTCTGGAATTTGTTGAGTCTTCCAAAAATTACAGAAAATTTACACTAATGGTCACAGGCAGTACTGAGTTGGATGATCCGTAGGATGGTGTGATATTAAGACTTGCAATGTATGCAGAGCAATTAATCAGGGAGAAAGTTGTCCATCTTACAAGGCAGATGTAAACCAGTGGATGTGAATAGAACTTTTTGTCATATCATATCCTTTGTGTGTATTGAAACTGTAAAGAAACTTAACAAATATTCATAATTTAGAAATATTATGGTGTTGGTATGGTAATTTCAACACACAATTTTCTAATTACATTTCATCCTCAATTCAATTTTATATTTTTTGTATATTACCATTAATAAATGGCTCACTCATACGTAGATTATTTGTGTATCTTGACTATTGCTTAAGCTGGATCCACTGGGCTTCCTAAATTCTGTTCAGAGAATGCAGTATCAGTAATGTAGTGCAACTATGTCAGCAGAAGTTTCCACAGATGTTTAAGCTTCTAATATAAGCAATATTTGCATACTTTGAGTGTTTCCAGAAAGTGTTTATTTCTTCCTGAAAACTGGTGTTATCTGTAGGCAAGTGCTGCTCTTTGGTGCTTCAGTGTTTATATTTTTACAAGGAAGTTAAGATGCAACTGATAACATCTTTTAACTGGGGTTTGACATGAATTCTCACTCCCAAAGTTATTTCTGAAGAAAGGCTATTTATTATGGCTACTTTCCTTTCCCAGCGTCTGACTGCATTTCCTCCCTTCTGCACCTTCAGTTGGCATGTAACTATACAAACAGCTAATATATATATTAGTCATCACAGAAGAAAGGGAGCAAAAGAACAAAAAGTGGGAAGTAAGGAGTTTTGCTGCTAATGAAATGGAGTCATTCCGTCAGCTCCACAGCCGCTTTCTATCTCCTGTAATCATTTGCTCCTCACCACATTTAAACCTTCTTGCACCTTCAGCTGCACTTCACCTGTTTTCAGGCTGAATTCTGGCTGTATGTGTTGAAGACAAACATTTTTAACTGGTTCTTTTTTCAAGATCAGTGATTGGTTATGCCTGCAAGGCAATCCATCCCATGTGTCTTTAGATGAACAAAGCATTTTTATATAGGCAAAGTGGTGCTCTTAGTTATATTACTTTCCCTACTTTGGCCAAAACATACTATGCCAGTGAAAGTGACTTTAGCTATTTCTTTGGCTGTATATAAGATTTTTGGCAGTGCAAATGTCTTTATCAGAGAATGCTTTTCATCATCTTTAATATCAGTATAATTATGTCAGCACAAGTGTCTGCAGAGGTTTAAGCATTTCAATAATAAGTTAATAATAAGTTTATTAGCTTATTTGGAAAAGTGAGTGTCAAAAAGGTGGCTGTCAGGAAGATTATTATATGTTTGTATATACAAATCAAGCACTACCATTTTTTTTTAATCTGAGGTTCTAAACTCTGCTTTAAACCAAACCCTGGTTTAGAAGGCGTCTGATCCCATCTGATATTTTCTTTGTGGGAGTCTGTTGATCTGACTAATTTGTTTTTGCATTTGTTTTATTCTGAAAAGCGTTTTTGTTAAGCTCTGCTGATGGCAATAGCGGAACAGTTAACTGGACGACTAAGCAAGCCCACAGTTATATTATCAGCAGAATAAAGGCTGTTGAGAAGAATGGTGAGTTTAGGTTGCAAATTTGAATCCCATGTTGGTTCAGTCAAATCTGCTTTTAATATTACTCTTGCTTTTTCAGTCATGTCCTTGTTTTAGGAATAGATTGGTGTTCAAGGTAAGTAATTTGGGAATTTTTACATTTCTTCAGTCTTTTAAACATTCACAGACCTGCGTGTCTTTGTGAGTCTTCCCCAGCTTTTCCTGTTCCTATAACTTTGCTTGAAACACTGGCTGTGTGTATACCTAATACTGCACATTTTCTTATCATGGCTGGTTGCTTGGAGATATCTCTGCAGTTTGCATAATACAATAACTTGTCTGTAACCATAAAAAGAAATCTTTTAATGTATCTATGCACAAAGACTGTTTTACTGTCATTTGTGCAAGTACACATAGAATATTGTAGCTATTTACACTAGCTGAGAAAAGGCTTTGCACTGATTGCCCATCCAGGCAGGCCATCTGGATTGGCCCCCAAAGGAAGTTATTTCTGGGGTTGTGCTTCATCTGCTTAAACTTAGTGGGGAGAAATTACAACAAAAAATTTCCAGGTGGATTTTTTTTCCTGAAGATCATCCATATACAGGCTTCACCTAACATGGCAAATCTGAAATTTCTGGAAACTGGGATCACCTCTATCTGATAACAGGTTCTGGGCTGGAGGCTGATACAGTCTTAGCTGAATTCCTGGCTCTGCCCACGTTCAAGACCTACAAGAAGAACAACTGGGACAGTTTCTGTACAGGTGTCAAAAAGAGTGATGTCTGTTTTCTAGCCTTCAGTTGTCAATTAATATACCTCTTTCCCAGCCTCTGGAACTTCAGTCTTTCTGCATCAATATATCCTATGATCTACAGGAAGTCCTCCAGGTGATCTGGAAACAGGAAAGAAGAAAGGGCTGTCAAGTAGCTGGTAACTGGTTTCTTTTTTAAATCTTTTTCACTATCAGGGATCTGTTGTGATTTTGTATAGTGAAGATTTTTAATTTACCACTGTTAGTTTTACAGAAGCCTTTCGCAGGGTATTTGGCCAGGCAGTTCTCATCTGGCAGGCTGCTGTATTAGTATCTAGAAGTTGGTAAGTATATTCTTTCTTATCCCCAAATCACCTAAGATGGTTACAAATTCATCTCCAGTCTCAGGCAGTGCTATGAAAATAACTGAGGGGTTTAAAAGCTTTTGAGGAAAATAGCACTTCACTCGCTTCATTATTGAAAAGCAGTGATTACTGTAGTGGGCTGAGGACTTGTCATTTTCCTTCTGACTTCGAAGGAACTTCGTAGGGGAAAAAGAAGAGGGCTTCTCTGACAAGGAGGGCGAGAACTTTTGAATTCTTAATCTTGCAGCTGGTGTCATTACAGTGTGTTTGTCGTGATAAGATAAAATAGGTTTGTGGGGTTTTTCCTTCTGTGAGGCATTTTTAGACTTTCACCAAGATCGCTGTTTTCTATCTACATTAAATCCTTATTTGTATGCTTATTTCAGCAACAGGGAACATCTCATTACTAGGAATAGGCATTTGGTAGTGGCAGTAGTTCCTTTAACAGACAAAAGAAATGTGTTACTTTTTTTTCTTTTGATAACTGCTGATTCTCTTACTTTCCCTCCTTTCTAAAACTATTGCTTATGGACAAAATATACATCACATTTTTTCACCATTCTTTCTGACGCATTTTCAGCCAGCCACCATATTTTTTGTCAGCTTTTCCACTTTGAGCCATTATAAATTACTTTTTTAGCTTTGCATGAAAATATTTTAAAGGGAATCAATTTGTTTCCATGCTCTATTTACAGCTTATTCACAGAAGTGAGTACAAAAGTTTTTTGGGTCATCAGTTAACTCATTTTAATTATACAAACTGGGTAGTTATGTTACAGTACTTAAGTCTGCATAACTAAAATTAGAGTAACTGTTTTATTAACCACACAATATTGTAATAAAGTATTTAAATTTCAGGATCCATTTTAATTTTTGTCTTTAAGGTAAAATTATTAGAAATATATTCTGTTCAGTACTGTGTTAAAAGCAGTTTCCAAAAGTGAGAAAAAGCAACTGCTGTGGAGTCTGATCAATAATATATTCAGAACTTGAGATTATTAATTCTGCAATACCAGGCTTGGAGGCTGTGAAGTATGTAACTAAATGTGGAGGTCTACATTACAGCTGTCTGCATCTCCTCAGCTGCCTCTGCAGTCAGTGGAGATCTAGGCAGTGTAGTCAGGAATCTAGGATATGACTCATCTCATTTACAGGAGAAATTAAATTAATCAAGCCCTTGAAGTGTCTGTTTCTTCTCCATTGACTATAAAAGGAGCCTGACTAACTCAGCAGTGGATGTTGTTTCTGTAGGCATCTAAAATTAGGTGAGATAGATTCCACACAGAGTGCGAGGGATGGAATGTCTGTGATTAATGCCTAATTAGCAGTGGATTTTTAAGCAGATCTTGAATAAGAAAGTTGGTATAATAAGGCTGGAGAAATTATACCAGGATTGGATAAGGCTGATCCACATTTCAAATATATCTTGCTTATTGAAATTAGCTTTTTCATCTTCTGGGAGGCAAGAGTTTGTTCTTTGAGTTTCTTATGAGGACTCTGAGGTCTTTTTTGGAGTTGCTCTTCTCTGTGACAGTACTCCTGTATTTTATGGCCTATAATCTTTGGAGATATGATTTACCATCAAGTTTCTTTCAGTTTAGCAAGCAAGGCAGGTAGCTCTGTGTCTCTTTATTTACTGCTTGTGTAATTCTCATCTCATTGACAAAATTTATCAGCAGTGATTTGTTCTTTCAGGGCATTAGCTTAAAATGCAACAGGAATATGGAATAGTAATATCACCCACAATCAGTCCTGTTGAAACATGATGAAAAATACCTATTAGATCAGTATTCTCAATTTACATTTAAAATTTAAAACTTGTTGATAAAGTAGTTTCTTATCCATTTAATATGTCCTAATGATTTTTTCTTTAACTTTTCTGATTCATTAGATGTGTATATACTACTTGTCAAGTGTATTATATCTAAATAAGATTTGCCTTTACGAACTAAATTTGTACCTACATATAGAACAGCATATTGCTTTTACATATGCTGGTTGCTCCAAATTAGATTGCTTTGAGTTTTTTAATTCTGAGTCTTGTAAAATGTGGCTTCAATTTTTTGTTTGGCATCAGTGGCACCTGACTGGCCTGTAATTACCCATGTCCTTCTATTTTATCCTACGATGCAAGCACAACATCTTCAGTAATGACCTTTCTAACCAGATTTTTAGATGCATGTTACCGGAATGTGCTGAGCTAAGAAAGTCTAGCTTTAAGAACTAGGAATCCTCAACTGAAGTGAATTGCTTTGTCTTTCACTGCACAGGAATTGGGAAGTCTGCCATTTCTGTTCAGTGAGGAATCAGTAGTGTTGATTGGTGAGGTTCGTCTGTATTCCTCATGTTCCTTATGCTTGTGTGAAATATCAAGAAAACATGATTGTATCATTCACTTAATGTATTTTTATTCATGTAATATTACAAATAAACCAACTATAACATTACAAAAGCTTTCACTGGTGGTTTTTTTCATTGCCATAAAAATAAAAACTTCTGAAATCCTAACATAACCAATTTTGTTTATTGCGGTCCTGTTGAGCAAAGAGAGGGCTTGCTCTGCATTCTGTTCTGAAATCTATGCAACCTTTTAAAAGCCTTATTAACAGGTGTCTAATATTTGTTGCTTTCCTTCTCCCAGATACCTGCATTGCTGTTGAAATGCATGCTGTATTATCTCGAGCATGTCTCATTTTTGCTTTTTTCTGTCTCTTATCTTTCCTTCTGCTTTTCAGTGTACACGATTCTGTCTAAGGTGCACTCTGATCGGAATGTATACCCTTCTGCTGGAGTTCTTTTTGTTCATGTTTTGGAGAGAGAGTACTTTAAGGGGGAATTTCCTCCTTACCCAAAGCCTGGTATGGGATGCTAAGATCTTCCATATTATATAAAAATGGAGTGGGGATGGGGGTTAAGTTTTAAAAATTTCAAATCTATTTAGCATACCGTATGGTTCAGCCTATAATGTACAAAAAACCAGCTTTTAGTTTCTATTGAAAAACATTAAAATGAAAGTACTTGGTCCTACAAGTGTAAAATGTTCTTGTTTGTGATCGTCATTTGTGAAAAGATGCATATAATGTATATAGTGAAAAATGTACTTAATTTGGGAAGGCAGAATAACCCTGAGATAAGGAAGATAAGGAAGTATACCTTTCCTTCACTTTTGCATTATATATGAAATTGTGGAAGTTTAATAATTATGTCTCTTAAAAATGTTATTTATTTGATCACTATTTGAGACTTAGTGTGTATCAGGCTATAGGAAGCAGCACTTTGCAAGTGTATAGTAAATTTGAGACAAAATAGAAGATTAAATCAAGTATGAGATTATGGAATGATGTTTTCTTTCATCTAAAACAAATACATCTTTGTATTCAGCTGCCTTCTTATATTTAGGAACAGTTTAACGTTAGTAAGCAGTGTGATTTCTTAGGTATGTTGTTTTAATGTATACTAAGGTAAAGCTAAAGGATTGATCATTGGCAGGTTAGAATATGCATAAGCAATCTAGGGGGGTGGGAATAGCATTCTGCTTCACATGCTTATCAACAATGAAAAGGAATAATAAGCTTTTACATTTATTTGAGAATACTATTTTTAAAACTCACTTTAAAGAAAGAAAAAAGCTTCTGTTAGCATCGGTTAAATTTTGGTACGGACAAACCCAAATGTCTTAAAAGTTCATCTCCTTGAAAACTGCAGGTTTTACCTGACACTTATTCTGGAGTCTGCAGTTTGTGTAATACCAACCGGCAGATTGGAGTTTGCCTCTGTCCCAGTTTTCTCGCAGTTTTGTGACGTAGATGTAAGGAACCTGGAAATTTTATTGATGGATTGTCTTTTGAATCTTTAGATTCAACATCCATGTGATTCAAAGGCCATATGAATCTGATTTCAGATACTGCTGAATTTGCTGTACCCATAGAAGAAGGTGATCATATCAGAAATTCACTGTAAGGCCAAATGTTACCATGGTTCTTTTATTTTTGTCGGCTCTGCTGGATCATTAGCATGGCCTGCCTTGGTGAAGGGTAAACCAGAGTATGTCCCAGCTGGTTTTCAGAGTTTTCCCCAAAGCATTTGTACTGCTGGGAATTCTAATTATGAATGAAATAGATTAGGTTACTGGGATGTCCCAGTAGAGCTGCAAGGGAAGTTGCATGGCACTCTGGTGATGGTTTGGTGTGGCTCTGGTCCCTCCTACCCACAGCCCAATGTGTAAATACGTACCTGAAAACTAGTTACCCTTTGGCAACATGTCAGTCTCTTTGCTCCTCTCTAGAGGTGACACATTCCTTTCTTCATTGGGCTCAGTTTCTGCCTTTTGTGCCAGCCTGTTACCTTCTCTTGTCAGTTGACCTATGATGGCTGCTGTTGCCATTTCTAAGCCAAGTTGGAGGAGCACAGCCACTTGCACTGCACAGGCTCAGAATGGATTTGCTGAATTCTGTGCCTCAGCTGGACAGTGCTTGTGCCTCAGCTGGACAGTGCTTATGCCTCAGTGATGAGGATCTGGTAACGCTTAGGCATATTTGACTTCACTTCCAAAAGCTAAAATGAACTGCAGACATAGCCGGACATTTGTAAGAGTATCGTTAAGACACACAAGAACTGTTGTATAGTTTGATCCAAGGGGCTTTCACAGATTGCATCTGGACCTTTGTATTTAGTAGCCATCAGTGGATCCATTTTGGAGGTCCTCTTTTGAATTTATTTCTTCTCTAAAGTAGAACTGCTGCCAGGCTTTTAGTGCTGAAGACCTGTGTGCATGTCCTGATGCTAACAGAAGCTTTTGGGCACTGATGATTAAACAACTACTTTTTACATTAAGCCCTCCCAGTTATGTTGGGTCCCTGGAGCCATCATCAAAAACATATGTAAAAGAAAGCTTGGGCAATTAAAGTGCTGAGAGCTTTATGCTTTTGTCAGTAAGGAGGCTAGATGCTTCAATACTAGGTGAGAACTGAACTCTGAAAATCAGACCTACTAGTTAATGAACATGAGCATTCAGTTAGCCAGGACTCTACGAAGTACCAGTACATTCACCTCTGCAGTTGGTTACACTTTTCAGATGGATTTCTTAATATTTACAAGTGCAAAGTAGGAGTTCACAAATTTCTGACATGGTAAATGTTAGTAATTTTCTTTTTTTATTTTTATTTTTTTGTTTTGGGAAGGTTTAGAAAACATAGGATAAGACTTTCTAGTGGAAACATCAAAATCAAAGCATACTGCATTTTCTATTAAATATTCTAATACACTTTTTCTTATCTAGGTGAAATAAGTAATGATCCTATAACATTTAATACCAATTTAATGGGTTACCCTGACAGACCTGGATGGCTACGCTATATACAAAGGACACCGTACAGTGATGGAGTGCTGTATGGCTCACCAACTGTAGAAAATGTGGGCAAACCAACCGTCATTGAGGTATTTCCTTTCAAAATTTCATAAAGATGTATTTTGGTTTAGAGTGTAAAGTTCAGAACTGTCAACAAGTGTTGCCTCTTATTTTTGATAAGTTAATTACAATAATTGAAACAAAAATAGGGCAGGACTTGTGATGTTAACATTTTCTTCTAAATACCATTATTGGTAGGTATTGAGAGGAAGCCAAGTTGCGTGACCTTTCGTGTTTTAAGGTATAACTAGTAAATAGCAATAACCAGTTAATATTCCTAAATGCAATACCTTTGGATTCATAGAATGATTTGGGTGGGAAGGGCCTTTAAAGAGCACCAGGTTACAGCCTCCTGCCCTGAGCAGCAGCACCTTCCACTAGACCAGGTTGCTCAAAGACACAACCAACCTGGCCTTGAGCGCTGCCAGAGATGGGGCAGACACAGCTTCTCTGGGCAACCTGTTGTTCACCACCCTCACAGTAAAGAACTTCTTCCTTATATCTAATCTAAATCTACGCTTGATTCTTGCCCTTTGTCTTTCTAAGAGGCATTTAATTTCAGTAAATTATGAATATATTAAAGTTTTACACAAAATACAGGGCAAAAACCTTTGTAAACCACTGTGCTTGAAGAGTAATAGAATTCTGAACTTTGTAACATTCTAACCTAAATATCGTTCAGACTTTTCCCCAGTGAAAAATGAAGTGTTCAGTCAATAAGCAGGTGTTTGTTTGTTCTTTCATTAAATTATTTTTAATCAAATATTGCCTGGTTCATCATTCGTGTTTGCTGACAAATTTTAATTAGCACTTACATGTATGTACTTCTGTGCTTAAAATCATAACAATAACAAAACATGCTACTTTATTTTTTACAGTTAGCTATCCATATATTTAAAAGCACTAATTATTAATTGAGCAGCAATTGCAAGGGATAAAGGACATGTATGTCATAGCAGACAAATCAGACACTCTGTGGTTCACAGTGTTAAGGAGAAACCTGCTCATTAACTTTCTTTAGCCATTTTGCTGCTTCAGCAGTACATTTGTCTGAAACCCTTAATGAGTTTGTGGGGATTTTTTCCTACATGGCATTTGATACATTTTTTTCTTCCTCCAGAATGACATCTCTAAATGTTGAGTTATACTGTAGACAATGTCACCTATGCTTAATTTTATATACATGATTCAGTTCTGATTTCAGCAGAGCTAATCACATCTGTATAATTCATCATGTGCAGAAGTACTTGCAGACTCTGCTTAGAGGAAACCATTATTTAAAGCTGCCCTTTGTAAATGGCATGTGCTTTCAGATTCTGAGATCTTTGGAACTCCATTCCAAGCATGAGCCAAAGTCTGTCTTTGAACTAAATTTTGCCTAGCATATAAATTAATTCTTTGTGGTCCCACTCTTGGATGTGGCTTTTGAATTTTTTGAATTAATTGTATAGTATGTGAGGAGGGCAGATTGAATTTGATCTGCTTCCTTATAGGAGTGGTTATGTCATATTCTAGCCTGAATATAACTTTGATTGTGCTGTAATTCCTAAGGTGATGTTATGGGTAGGTCAGTTAATTGGAGGAAGCCTCATAATTAGAAAAGCCTAAGATGATGCATAGCATGGCAGTAGAGCAGGTAACGTTCTTGAGCACAGGTTTTTTTTACTGCTGCACAAGGATGGCTTGTGTCTGCCTCTGTATTGAATATCCAGTCTCCACCACTGTCACTAGGTACGGGTGCATGGGCCATAGCGGCAACTGTTGGAGTGCAGGCACCAAGTGAGTACTGCTGCATTCCTGTATAGGGCTTGTACAACCAGACAGTTAGGTTTTCTAAGTATTAATGTTTAAACTTCTGTTGAAACAACCTTTTGAAAAATTAATAGAATCCAGGATTGGAAAAATTTATTTTTAAATAGTTTTCAGGAATTTATTTTCTATTAATTTTATAATAAAAATGTTACATTACATAAGATGTAATTGTGTCAGGTAAGCTTTTCTTTCTACACTTAAAATGAATCTGCAGAGGATATTCCAGGGCATTTTTCCTTTTCATTTAAAACTCTTAAAAGAAGTACAACATCTATTTTTGTTTAATAATCAATGTCACAATGCTTTGTAGCTCTGTTTGCTGAGAAGCAACGTAGTTCTGTCTCTGTGGCCACTTCTCTGCCTCTCCTATGTCCTTGAAATGAATGAACTAAAATCTAAAACAAGGCAGAAGGTGAAGTTTCTTTCAGTTTGTTTTATGAAGGACTTACCACCTTTCAGAGAAATCATAGAATAGTTAGGTTTGGAAAGGACCTTAAGATCATCAAAGTTCCAATGTTGCTGTTTATGGTTGCTTTTAAAGATAGCAGAAAAGAAAGAATACACTTGTATATCAGAACACTTTTACCAAATTACATTATCTTCACATTTGTGCCTTGATTGACTGTATTTGGCTATAGACTGGTTGAGAAAATTCCAGTATCCTGACTTGAAGGTAGTACTACATCAAATTGATCTTGCCTTTCAAATTCTGTATTAATGAATGAATGCTCATACATTTCAGTATAAGGAGGCAAACCATTTAAAAGGTGGTATTTCTAAATTATCAATGTAATTTTCATTGATGTTTTGTTCACCTGATTTTCATATTTGCGTTGTTGTTTTGCAATTGTATTTTTTTCACTCTAGATCACTGCATATAACAGGCGTACCTTTGAGACAGCAAGACATAATTTGATCATTAATATAATGTCAGCAGAAGGTATGTACAGAAAACAGCTTGTTGTGTTTTGAACTGAGTAAGTGAATCCATCTCATGGGCTCATGTACTTTTAAGATAAAGAAATCCTGTGAAATAGTTGTCTTGTGGTAAAGCCAAATGCAGGGCGCAAAAGGGGACTAAAGGATTTTCCCTGTTTTGATTCAGTTTGTTACTTTTATCCAGAGTATTTCTGTCAGGTAGGACTGTTGTTCCTCAGTCAGGATTGAAGTCTGTTTGCCTTTTTTTTTATATTAATTTGATTCTCCCCCTTTCATCGCATTTCCAGTCTGGAGTATTACAGGTTGGAATCCGTTGTCGCTGCAAATCAATTTTGACCCCCGAATTAGCATGAGTAATGATAGTAATTTTATAACAATAGTAATTTTACCTGTTTACTAAAGATTTGCCAGCTGAGACTCCTCCTCTAGCCTGCTCCTTCATCTTGCAGGTGTTTTAGAAATAACCAATGGTTTTCAGCTTACATTATAGCTGATGGTAGTGTTTAATTAACTCTAATCACATAAGGTTCAAAATGAGCTAGTTCAAATAGAAGATTTTTGGAAAGGTTAATCAATCTTAAGGTGGTTTTATGTTAATCATGATTTCCAATTCTTTGTTATGGAGCCTTTGTTTAAGGCAGAACTCTTCCTTTGTCATCACAACTAGATTTTCCTTTACCATATCAAGCGGAGTTCTTCATACGGAATATGAATGTAGAAGAAATGTTAGCAAGTGAAGTTCTTGGTGACTTTCTTGGAGCAGTGAAAAATGTATGGCAACCAGAACGTTTGAATGCCATAAACATAACTTCAGCCCTGGACAGAGGAGGGAGAGTTCCACTTCCCATTAATGACATGAAAGAGGGGTAAGCACGTGTGTCAGTTTAATGCTTTTGCTTTAATCTTCATTTTTTTTTTGTTTGTTTGGTTTTGTTTTTTCTGACTGAAAAGCTTATTATTTCTTTTAGGTTTTCTAGAAACTTTGCAATTACTGTTTCATGCTTCGGAATTAGATATGAAAAGATTACTGATGTTCTGAGCCCATGTTATATCATGAGGTTATTGTGTTGGATACCATTTCAACAGTTAAATTCCATTAATTATCAAACAGTTGGTAGTAAATATGCTTATTTCTAATTCCAGTCTTATTTCTGAGCAGTTGTTTGGCATTGAGCATAGATTACAAAGAGAGATTTCCAAGAGCATTTAACATGTCACAGTGTCATTTGTAGCTGTGCTCTTACCTAGTGAAATTTAGGTACGTGTTTCAGGAGCACTGTGGACTTTCATCTGAAAGTGATAAGCTGAGGTATTGGGTGAGTTCAGGTCACCTAGTGTAAACTGCAAGAATGCGCTATTTCCAGTTGTGATTTGTAACCATTAACAACTCCTTTGGGAAATTGTGAGAGGTATCCTGACAGCTTGTCCTTTCATCTCTCTCTGCAGTGTGTATGTTATGGTTGGGGCAGATGTTCCATTCTCCTCATGCTTACGGGAAGTGGAAAATCCACAAAACCAGCTGAGATGCAGTCAAGAAATGGAGCCTGTAATAACCTGTGATAAAAAATTTCGTACTCAGTTCCATATTGACTGGTGTAAAATCTCTCTGGTGAGTTATTTTGTTATTGCATGGAAATGGTATTTGTAGGAGTGCAATATTTTATGCTAGCTGTAATTAAGGTAAGAGTTTTGCCAGCCTGGCCAGACAATCCTGCCAAATTATTCTTCATCATGACTGATTGACATTATTTTCCATCTAGCAGACACTCTAAGTTTGTGGAAGGATTCTGCTATGTAGGCTAAATTCTATTAGACTTGAACACCAATGCAACTGCCATATTGATTTTCGCTAGCAGTGATTTATATAAATGGCTAGAGAACTCCAGAGTTTACAGAAGTAAAAGGAATAAGAGAATCATTCAGGTAGGTGTAGTTCATTAATTTAGCGTGCTAATGCTGCTAGGTACTCTTGCATTGTTAAAAAGTGTGTGTTCATATGCATATATATATATCGTTTTATCAACTATTGAGTCTACAGCAGTGACCAATAGTATTTCTGTGCTGTTAAAAAAAACCAACTCTCTGAAAATTGTCTAATATGTATTTAATGTTAAAAATGAATCAGGAAAAAGAAAGAAAATACTATTGACTAATGAAAACAAAATAAATGGTGCCATTCTTCTTGGTCAAATACAGGAAAAATGGTAATGGAACAACAGACTATTTGCCATTGAAGGAGTATAATACCCAGAGAGGCTTTTTAGGGTTATTTTCCTTTAGTTCTGGTGAGGAAGATCAAGAAATTTTACAGTAGTGGAAGAGAACATTCCAGATAAGTTTGAGCAAAGATGGGGAAAGTACATAAAGTAGACTTAGGTGATTGGTGAGCTGCTTCAGACATTACCCAAGGGGAACCTGAAAGGGAGGCTTTTGTACAAATGAAAAAACATACGAGAAACATATGAGAAAAAGTATTTATACATGAAATCTATCAGGTGACTTCCAACCCTTTCTTTCTGTTCACTTTTAAACAGGAAAACTGATAGAAAGTTGGAAAACGCTTGTTAAAAAAATAAAATCAATTTTTTTACTGTTTACTGGCTTTCTGTTGAGAAATTGCAAAAGGTTCCTGTACACTCAGCAGTACTTCCAGCACCTGAAAAGTAATAGAATTGTCAAGAACAAACTGTGTCAAGCCTTTGATTTCCTTCTTCAAGAGCAAAGTAGGACAGAGGCGCAGCAGCAGATGTAATTTCTTTTTGATGGGGTTTTCTGATACTGTCTCATAAGCACATTCAGGAACATGGCCTAGCTTCATGCTAGCATCTAGTGGAGAGCTGGTTGCATAGCCGTAATCATAGTAGGATTATTAAGAATTTCTTGCCATTCTTTAGTCTGGAATGTAGTTATTAGATGGAATGCACTTACGAAGTTTGTAGCCCCCATGAAACCGAAAGGATTTGCAGGTGCATTAAAGGACAGGACAGAATTCAGAAAGGTCCTCAGAAATTGGAGAAACAGGCACAGATAACAGAAACAGGCTCTCAGAGAAGCATCGTTCTGTGCAGCAGCCTATAACCCATCCTTCTTGAACTTGTTACTTGTTTAGGCACTATGTCATGATGACATGAAGGTAACAAGACAATGATGGTAGAAAATTGAAAAGTCACATATGAAAGGCAGTAAATTAAATGGCTAAATATGGGAAATTCAGTAGGAAAAAAAAGGGTTCTAAGAACATTAGATATAAAAAATAAATGAAAAATCACTTGTGACCACAAATGCAGGTTCTTCTGGAAGTTAGTGGAATTAGGAGGTAGACAAACCTTGGAACTCTGGCTCTCCTGTTGTGGTGCTTCCTGCATCAGGTGGGTGAGTGAGGCAGTGGGGCTGCACAGTCCTCAGCCCTCGGTTCAGGCCTCTTGCTTCTTTTGAGCACTGGATGTGAGGGAAGAATAAGGAAGAAAATCATCGGTACTCCACTCTTCATCTCTACCACCTTCATACAGAAGAGGGCAGTATTGTTATTAAGGAAGACTAGTCAGAATGGATGACATAATGAAAAAGAAATCTGTATCAAATAATCCGTGTACAATAAGAATGTTTACCGAATTTTTACTCGAGTACTGTTTGTAGTTAATCTTTAAAACCAGCGTATTTGCTAGGCAAAAACCAAAGTAGTAATAGTACAGTGTTACTGCATTGGTGAGAAGCTTTATCAAATTGTAAGCTTTTATTGTTGAAAAAAAATGTGTGGATGAAATGGTGTAGAATTTGTCCAGTGTGTAATACAGATTCTTTTCTATTGAGTGGTTGGTTAAATACTGTCTGATTTTACTTTCTCTTCCTTTGTTAAATGATTGCATTTTTTTTTCCTTCTTTTTTTTTGTCTCCTGGTTATCAGGTTGACAACACAAAGCAAGTTTCCACCTTTCAGGAAGTGATTCGTGGAGAAGGGATATTGCCTGATGGTGGAGAATACAAGCCACCTTCTGATACACTGAAAAGCAGAGACTATTACTCGGATTTCCTAATTACACTGGCAGTGCCCTCGGCAATAGCACTCGTGCTTTTCCTAATACTGGCCTATATCATGTGCTGCCGACGGGAAGGAGTGTGAGTACTTTAACAGACTAATAAGTAATGATGGAGTTTTCTAAGATTATAATACACAGAAGTTTGTTAGAAGAATTCCATTCAGTTCATTAAAAACATTTAAAACAGGCCGAGATACCTGCCTGAAATATTGAACTATTCCTCATCTAAACACATACAGTAATTTCCACGAGAGTGGACGTAGGGCTTTTAGTTGTTCAGCTGAAAGGGTTTAAAATCTCAGTTTACACACAAAACTCCACAAAATCGTGCACAACTCTCCAAAATGCCCCAGACAAATAAAATACTAATAAAGGATTGTTGGTTCAGGACAATAGGAAGTAATTTCTAAAATGCTAACTTCTATAAAATAGATTTGGTTGAGGAAATGAGCTGAATTTAGACATATTCTAAAAGAAAAACACATAAAAGGAAAGCAGCAAGTAACGTAATTTCTGCCATTTCTTACCCAAACTACAGTTTCATTTTGTCACAGAATTTGTTTTAGCCAGAAGCTTGCTCTTTAACTTGCATTTTCATTTCTCTGTGTATACGTCTGTGTGTGTGTGTGTCTGTGTTTGTCACCAGTATCACAGCTCTCTATGTACGTTCATCAAGGCCTCACCATAAACCCAGCTGCAAATGCTGCCAAGTTGCATTTAGCAATAACCTTGTCAGCATTTCTACATCACGTACTATTTTCATCATCAGACAGATTTAATGTTCCAACTATCAATGCTATTATTTAATTCATAAATTTTGTTTTGTTTTTAGGGAAAAGAGAAACATGCAAACACCAGAGTAAGTGTCTTCTTTCCTGTTATTTTTTGTTTACCATTTAATTTCCATTCTCAGTAGCTTGTCATGCTTCATACATGTGTGTCATAATCTTCTTCCATTCTCTCTAATCCATGGTTTAATTCATAAATGTGAAAGCTGCTTTTAAATCAGAATCTTGGCAAGGGTAGAAGATCAGAATAAAAAGGGTTTGAAATTAACTGTCAATTCAAAAGTAAACAGTGCTGTTAGAATAAATATGATAATATGTAATTTATACTTCTCATCACTGGACTTCTAGCCTATATCTTAAAGGCAGTGGACAGGAGGACAAATAGCCTGGAAGGTATCCAGTGTCTATACTATGAAGTGTTTTAAAACTAATATATGAGTTACCAACCTACCATGATAATCAGGAGTTAACCAAAACTTTCATTTCAACTGCAGCAAATAGATGGAACATTAGCCATAAATTGCACAGTCTTGGATTCTATTAAAAAAACTTATCCAGACAGCAAAATCTAATGGCATAATTACCGCTTTAAAAATCAAATAAATCCAATATTGATTAAATTAACTGTGTAGTTTACTGTAATTGCTGCACTAGGCAGTCTGTAACATGCATCAAAGTCCTTGTATTTTTAAGAAAGATAATAATTGTAAAAGTCTGTCCATTTTGATAGAGCACTTACAATATGTATTTAATGGTTTATTTCCTTTTGACGTAGCATCCAGTTGGTCCACCACAGTGCTATACAGAAATCAACCAAAGAGCTTCGTGACATGTCTAAAAATAGAGAGATAGCATGGCCTCTTTCCACGCTTCCAGTGTTCCACCCAGTTACTGGTGAGATTGTACCCCCCCTTCACACAGACAGCTACGATAACACCAGTATGCCACTGATGCAGACACAGCAGTAAGTATTTAGGGTTATTTTATTCCTTAATACTATGTTCCATGATTTAACTATGGATTCCAGTGCTTGTCATCTGAAATGTGTTTATTATGGAAGTATCAGTAACGACTCTGTAGTTCAAGATTGCTCTGATATTTGCATTTCAAGCAGAAAGAAAGGCCTTCTGTTATAAAATTAAGCAGCTGGGTTTCAGTCTGCAGACTTGGCAAGAAGCTTTGCGTGGAACAGTTACATTTCTGCATATTTTGGAGGAAAACTACATTTGACAGAGGAATCAATTAAAACTGTTTTATTTTAGACACTCTGCTTCTTAACCCGTGTCTCTGGAGTCCTGGTATAAAACTACCACTGGGTTGGTGGTAGTTTCATACCTGAAAATAGATCCAGGCTTTGTAAGTAGTTAGTCATGTACCTGTCACCCAGGGTTTATGTTTGCAATGTTAGCATTGAACAGAAGAGCATATTCCATTACACGGATAATAAATACAGACTTGCCAGTGAAAACGCTCAGAGGTCTCAGCTGTTTCCATTGTTGCCAGCCTTTCTCCAAGACAGAAACCAGACACACTCATTTCAATTCCTAAAAGTCCATTTATCAGCAACTGAAGAGAGCTATTGACACAGACCCACCTAGAGCTCTGCATGTGCTCTAATCCAGCCAGGTTGGTGGTGCTATAAAAAAAAAACAAAAAAAGGCATTTCTAGAAAGGTTTGGTTTGGAAAGGAGATGTTTGGTGTCTGGGTTGAGCAGATGTGCGGCAATGGTCCCAGATGTAGTTGACATTGCTTTTTAGTGCTGTGCTATGGCACCGGCTCTGGTCGGTAGCTGCTCAGGTGGCAGACCTGCACAGCCCCAGTGATACTTGTCCAGTGCCAGCGCTAACTCAGTGCTAGTTTACCCATGCTTGCCCTGAATTCTCTTCATGATATAGGTGCGTGCTAGAAGAGTATTTTCCTCTCCCTGTCCCAAAGCTAAATGCTACGGGAAGTACAGCTGTGTAAATGATCCTTTGTACCACTGCTGTGAAATGATCTACCCTGTCTTTTAGTTTCCTCTCTATTCAGAATGGCAATTTTTTATGACTGGGGTTCCAAAGGCTTTCTTGAGTAAAGTATTTATCTGCTTCACCCACATTCCTATCCCTAATTCCTTTCTGTACAAGCAATGCTAATATCTGGTAGCTGTTAAAATAGACACTTCAGCAGGACACAAAAACGTAACTTTGCCTTGACGGGTGAAGTGTCCAGTGTGTAAAACTAGCTGAGCATTCCTTCCACAGGTAGTAAGTAATAAGTTGCAAATACTCTCACCTTTTACACAAAACAAACTTTGCTTAACATCAGAAGCCTGCAGTGAGTTGTTACCTCTGTTTCACCAAGTCTGAGCCTTTGAAGCTGGTTGTCAAGGGGAATAATAGGAACTACACCATAACACTAACTCTTTTTCTGTCATTGACTTGGCTGGCCTTTTGACAACTCTCTTTACATAGTGAAAGTGGGTCACTGCTTCATAAACAAAAAAATGAAGGCTAAATACTAAACTTTCATGTATAATATACTTCAGACTTTGTGTGGAAGCATTAAAGGTATTCAATTGGTTTTTTTGTAGGAACCTGCCACATCAGACTCAGATTCCACAGCAGCAAAGTGCAGGTCAGTACTGAGAAAATACTTCAATTCTTAAGTGTCTGGTGTGAAAGAATCACAAATGCATACAGTGTATGGACAATGGAAACCATTTTCAAATGTAGTAAAGTGTAACAGCATTGTCATTCCAGGTGGGTTTTTTTGAGAATTCAGGAAAAATTTTGGGATGTGGTTGATGGAACAAGTAGGGGAAATGGTACATTAGGGCTCGGTGTGAGACCCTTGAATCTAATACAGTTAAGTTAGAAATCTCCTCTTACAAAGAATTTTCTATTAAAACATGAAGCTGCAACCAGATTCCCAAATGCAGTTACATTGCTGAGAGTCTCTAAAACTTGATAGGAAGTCAGAAATTCTAATCCTTGCCATTACTAGTTAAGCTCTAGTTAAGCTCTAGTTAAGCTCTAGTTAAGCTCTAGTTAAGCTCTAGTTAAGCTCTAGTTAAGCTCTAGTTAAGCTCTAGTTAAGCTCTAGTTAAGCTCTAGTTAAGCTCTAGTTAAGCTCTAGTTAAGCTCTAGTTAAGCTCTAGTTAAGCTCTAGTTAAGCTCTAGTTAAGCTCTAGTTAAGCTCTAGTTAAGCTCTAGTTAAGCTCTAGTTAAGCTCTAGTTAAGCTCTAGTTAAGCTCTAGTTAAGCTCTAGTTAAGCTCTAGTTAAGCTCTAGTTAAGCTCTAGTTAAGCTCTAGTTAAGCTCTAGTTAAGCTCTAGTTAAGCTCTAGTTAAGCTCTAGTTAAGCTCTAGTTAAGCTCTAGTTAAGCTCTAGTTAAGCTCTAGTTAAGCTCTAGTTAAGCTCTAGTTAAGCTCTAGTTAAGCTCTAGTTAAAGAAAGAACTCTTTATTGCTGTTATTAAGCATAAAAAGTTGACACTGGGAAAGCATATATCCATGTAGTGAAGCATATATCCATGCTGGAGGTTTCCCTGTCTTAGTTATTGCTTTTGCAGCATTTTCCCAAATCCTGATGACTGAGATTGTGAATGGTCCTATCAGAGTATTGACCAGCTCTTTGTAGCTGGTTTATCAGGTATGAGAAAAGCAAAGCCAAAGCCATGTAAAACGGGATAAGGATCATACAAGAAAAGAGGCCAAAGTGTAAGTTTTGAGTATTGAAAGAGGTATTTAGGCAAAACTCGAGCAATATGTACGTACAGAGCATAATACAGGAACTACGGCTCCAAGAGAAAGACTTGTTTTAACTTAGGAGTTACATAAACAACTCTTTCTTTTCATTCAAAATCCTTCTTCTTCATTACTGCTTTCGGGGATTAAAGGAGAATTTCGTATGACAACATTTCAAAGATTTGAGGCAAGTATATAATAGATGCGTCTGCCCATGTGGGGTTTATTGTGTGGTTATCTGGAAATTAGAAACACATTGATAGCAACCAAACCGGACTGCAGTTCTGCTAGCTTTGCTGTTTGTATGCTTTACTATTACATGTGCTGGAAATGGTGGAGGATGCTGGCAGTCAAAGCTTCCAGCACTGGTTTGGGTTGACATTTAGCACAGCTCTTAACACTCACCACTGCAGGCATTTAGAAGGCAGAAGAAGAATGTCACGCAGTTCAGCTCTAATGTTACAACTGAGTCTGTACAAGAATTCCATTCTGTCTTGCAGTAGAAAAGGTGCAAAATCACCAGGTAGTGCTGTTTATGCTGACAGCAGTGAGATGTTTTAGGAGGTGTGAAGTACAAGCTAGCATGGGGTTATCACTTAGGATTCGCACTGAAGAAGTGCTGTAAAAATAGGTCTTCAAAGCCCTGCTGTGTCTGTATTTTCTGCAGTAGGTTATTTTGGTAGAACCCACCTGTTCTGTCACGTTCATCACAGCTGCTGCCTGTGACAGGCTCTCAGAAACTGGGGCAGACGAGGAATGTATTTGGGACAGGCAATGTTTCCTCTTTTTAGTTTACAGTGATACCTTCCTTTGTAACTCAGGTGCGAATGAGCACTTCCGTGCCGTGATGGCATGTTCCGCTTGCAGTTTGTCTTCTAAAGGGTATCGATGACTACAGTGTCAGCAAGTTCGAGTTTCAGAAAGTTACAATTCCAAACAAAATTCCGGTGTTCCTAAGGCTGGTGGTTTTTTAGTAGCATCAGTACAAACATAGCATCAGTTTTACTGATCTGTTCAAATGAAACTTGCAAAACTGAAACACTTCAGGCCAAAAATCCCCTATAGAACTAGACATACATTGTTGAATTTTCTTCCTTTCCTACAGAAAATTCCCAATAATATACTCAGGATTATTAACATATTAATAGTCACCACTATGAATAAGAAGGTATTTCTGTCTTAAAGCTTCCATATTTAGTCATTTCAAGAGCAAACCATCTCTAATAACCACACTGTTGTCTTCAGGAACTATCTGAATCCCTAATAAGAAACCCTTTTTTTCACCTTATATAAAACTGTAGACTTAATAGCTGACATAATCTCCCAAAGTTAAAACTGAATTGGGAAATGATTGCATAACAGATGATGACTTGCACCTGATGTTTCTATTGCACTGCTGAATATTGCTGCTGCTGGTCTCCAGTACGAACAGGTACATTAAGTTTTATAATCATCTTTCTGTTGATGGGCAAAATTCATGAGGCCTATTTTCAGGGAGTTAAAAAGCTCATAGCATATTCCTACAATGCAAAAGACTAAAGAGTGCATGTACAGTGTGCACTGCGTTTTCCATTTGGAGCTACACAGTCTGTTGTGAAGTCCGTTAGGTGCCAAATAGAAAGAACAATTCCAAGTTCAACAAGTTTTTCCCAGATCCGTCCCTTCCCAGAAGAGCGGAAACAAAGCTTTTTCATGTTTGTGTTGTCTTTTGGTCCAGGTTGTACTTGTGTTTCTCCAGTGTGGTTGTTGATAAGGGACTAATAAATACTATTTATGTGCTGTGTGACCAGTGAGCAGTTCAGTATTGTTGAAGCATCATCTGCTACCTAATGGATTACAATAAAATCTTATCTACTTGCAGGTAAATGGTATTCCTGAGGAAAGAAAAGTAACAGAAGCAATGAATTTGTAATTGGAGAAGGCAGCAAATTATCTTACTTCCTCATTCGTTCTGATTGATGCATGAGTTTTTCTGGTGTACATTGTGCATGCCCACAGTATTGAGATGCTTTCAGTGCCAGAGAGTACAATCACTTCCACACAACTAATGTACTGTATCCTTTTGTACTTTGGACGTTTTTGACAATTTGTACACACTGATAACTTTTTATATTTGTTACGCTCAGAAAAGAATCTTTCCAATATATGTATTAATAAATATCAGACTTTATTCTGTCTTGTGAGCTCTCCTGAAAGGTTTAACAGGGAAAGCAAAGCTTCAAAATAAGCACCAGGTTTGAAGGATTGCTTGCAGGTTCTGTTGGATGGGATGATACAACTGCCTTACGTTTGCACACAAAAACCACTCGTGTGTAAGCATGAAAACCTGTGCGTCATGCTGAGGCTCAGAATAGTATTCTAGATTCATTAGGCTTTAGTTTTTTAGATTACCAAAATTCAATGAGCAAAGTTATTTTTGGAGGAGAAAAACCCCAAAAACGCTAACAAAAAAACCCCAAACCAACCCCTAAAACTATTCCTGTTGAAAGTTGGATTCCTGTTCCTTTACCAGATCTTTACCCTCTTTGAAAGCAGTAAGACGTTCAAAATCTGTCCGTTCATTCATCTGGTTATGTCAGAAAAGACTGTTACAAACTGCTCTAGGCGGAAATGAATGACTGCAGATAAGCAAGAGAGACTTTTGTTACGGCCTTTCACCTCTTTAAACATACCCTTTACATTTCTGTGTGTGTGATCTTGCTGGTGCCCTGATGCAGTTTATTTTTTTACATCATCTTCCACATTCCTTATTCTTTCTGGAGCAAAAAGAGTTGTGGGAGAATGAGGGATCCAATAAACCAGGGGTTAGTTGTTAGCATCTTCAAAAGGGGTTGATTAAACACACACCTTCTGGAGGTGCTGATTTTGGGAGCTGTTTGCGCAGCCAAAACTTAATAATCCCAACTTCGTTGAAAGGATGTGAACTGAGGTTGCCTCATTTTTCAGTAGCTGGTGGTAATTTATCTCCTGACGCTTTTCTGCATATCTTAAGTGACATTTATCTGATGCCTCTTTAAATCCTCAAATAGAGCGTAACACAGCACTTCAGGGTCTCCAGCTCACACCAACAGGTCCTGGGGGTTGAACTTGCAGCACTGTACTGGTTTGAGCTGACACACTTTGCCTTTTCTCTGTAGTGTTCTCTCTTTCAGAAGCTGTGTGTTCATCAGGACATTGCCATGTAAGCAGAAAGCTGCATCTGCTTTCCAATTGCTAAATGCTGGCTGCATTGCCTTAGCTGAGGTTTCCGACGTTTCTGCTAAGATAAATTGGGAGTAGCACAGGAATTTGAGACTAAAAAGAAACTGGAAAATAAGATTGTGAGAGTTTGCCATTTTTACATAGTCCCTGGTTTTTGTCTTTGATGTTTTATGGTTATGACCCTGTTTATTCAAAACACAAAACCCTATCTGTGTTATTTTTTAAGCAAACAATATTGTGTTAATAGGCTTAGACCTGAATGCAACACCTCAGTGGATAGTTAAAACAAGTCCTGAAAAACTTCTTAGACACATTTTGTGCAATGAGTATGATTACTGCAGCAAGGTGTACAGTCAGCACTCTATACATTGTAGGCACTTGTATATTGTGAAGCCTTAAACATCAAGAGGTTACAAGGCTGCCCTAAATGCCAAACATGACCTACAGAATGTGTTAACAAATGCCCCTAGCCACAGGCATAATGCTGGTGGCTGTTATGCTACAAGAGGTAGTTCAGCTACAGCTGCAGGAGTTGAAAACCAAGTTAGTTATTGGAACAGTCAGACTGAAAGAGCCATTGCTACTCACCTCCAAAGCAGCATGCATCATGCCCACCTACCTCATCCAGAAGGGACCAGGGAAGGGGTTTCATCAGTCAGCCAGCCTCCTAAGAAAGCCCTCCTTTTTCCAGCAGCTTGGATTGGTGAAAACTGGGGACCTGCACACTGAGATCTATGGGAGATTACAGATGTACAGCTCTTATCCCTGCTGCGAGGAATCTGAGTCCAACAAACACCTGTTTTTTTCCCTCGGTTCGATTAGTTTCTGTGGCTGTTTTCAAACCATGAGCTGTCAGTGCTTTCAAGCAGAAATGAATGGAATGGATTTTAAGTAATGATTTTTAATGCAGTGTAAGATGAAACTTTGTAAATAGTGTTGGGTCTAGATCTTAACAATTCTGGTAACTTGAGGACAACGTGACAATCAATTACCTACCAGCTGAGCTGCTCAGATCTTACCTGTATTAATATGTAACAGTGCCAATGTATTTAAGGAAATCTCTGAAGCTGTTATGTACATGTGTAAGCAGTCAGTGTGTGCCAGGGGGGGCTCCACCTGTGCTTAAAAGAATCTCCTGGTGTAGGTGACTTGGGCATTAAGCACACCTGAACTGTTCTATGACCGAAAGGTTCATTTATTGGAGGTAAGGTTAATAACAAAGTATTTAGTTTTTAAAACAATTACTGTGGAAGCACAGATTTATGAAGCTGGCTAAAGACACTTAATGGTTAAAGAATTAGCAACAGTTAGAAGTGCTGACAGTTAAAACTGTACATTCCCATCCGCTTTCAATGATGTACGATGACTTTATGAAACTGATACTGTGTTGATGAAGTGAGTTGCAACCAAATCAAACAGAAAGCACTACAGATGTCTTTGTAAATATATATGAAATGTAAAATCTAATAAATAGAAAAACACGAAGCGGTGATGTTGTTGCCACCTTGTTATTTGATAGGATGATGCCTGAACAACTTTGTGGCACACCTGTTAGAAGTCTGACAGTGAGAGTGGTGGTAAGTGTCCAAGAGTTGAGATGGAACCAACGGGGGAGATGTTGGAAGCAGAGAGAGTATTTGCACCACTTGGCTCAGGTGCCCATGTTAGTTGTTATTTTCCTGATCATACAAGGAGCCCCTTCTTCTATGTAGCGTGAGATTCAGGGAGCTAAATTAAAAGATAGCTTTTTTAAGATAAATCTTAAGGATGGGCTTCTTTACTTTGCCAGACTGAAGAAAAGCCAGGTCCATTCCTCTGCTTTCATGCAGAGCTCTGCAGCAGCTTCCAGCTTGTAACCCAGCAGGAAAAAGTACTCGACCCCTCCACTGCAGCATTCTGCTGCTGTCCCTGAGCGCCAAGGGTGCTTTTGGCTACCGGAGCTGGAATCTCATCAGTCCCAGGACACTGATTTGCTGCAGGAGAATCTTTCTTCCTGTACTGTGTTATCTGAAACAATTTGTGATATAAGCAAGTATCTGTCCTTCAGTTGAAGTAATTGAATCCAAAACACCACTCTGGGAAGCCACAGTACTAATCTGTAATTTAAGGCAGGCAGGATAGTGAACTGTAGCCCAGCTGGAGTCAAGCAATAAAGAGTTTTAATTGATGCTGCTCCCATTACAAAAATAAGCATCCACAGCACATTTATTTAATGTTTAAATTACTTCATATTTTTACATGACCTGAAAAGAAAATATATTTACCCCACATACAGTAATAGTAAACAAGTGCATTATTTCAAACATTAAAAATAAATCTTTTAACCAAGTCTGTACAGAAGATAAATAAAATTATATCTACAATACTTAGGTTGTGAAGAACGAAACAGAAAGTCTCTCTCAAACTCACAGTTTCCCCGTTGCTCCTAATACTGGCATAGATGGAGGTTACGCATCCTGCCCCCACTGCAGTGTTTGCCAGCACCGTTTCTTGCAGCCAGTTCAGTGGGTTGACTTTCCAAGTGTTGGAAGTTATGCATGCGAAGAACAAATAGCTGAGTCTCTTTCCCACAGCTTCAAAATAGCTGCAGTAAAACTGCTGTATTTGGGGGAAGTCACTGATTTCTTTTTTTATGATGAGCTGGTCAGTCTTTAAAAGAAACTGTTCCCAACCAAAGGAACTGAAGCCATTCTTTTCACCATTTTGTTTTACACACATGGGTGGCTGCAAGTTTGAATTCAGTTTTTAAACCGGGATAAGATCAAAGCCATGTACGTGACATGGTGAGCTATTGGTACAGGTTGCCAAGGGAAGCTGCGGTTGTCCCATCCCTGGCAGTGTTCAAGGCCAGGTTGGACAGGGCTTGGAGCAACCTGGTCTAGTGGAAGGTGTCTCTGCCCATGGCAGGGGGGTGGAACTGGGTGATCCTTTCCAACCCAAACCTGTTCTGTGGTAGTACCTAAGGTACAAATTAGGATTTGTATTGTTTATAATTGTACACCACTGCACAAAGGCTTAGAAAATAATATTGTGTTAGTGGTTTTGACTGATACCAAGTGATCAGTAGAAGAATAAAATGAAAAAGCAACTAGAGGTCAAACTGTGACATGAACCAAAACCACAAACACTAAAGAAATGACTGTAACTTCACTCAGTGGAACATAAACTGCAGCTTGTCACTGCCACACTCAAGGGCCATTCTTTCAGTTTTAGATTCTATGCTAAAGCAAAGAGTTTGTAAGAAAGATGGACCCTCTTCAAATGGCTGGGGGTAAAGACTCCTCCAAGTGGCTCCAATCTCATTTCATTTGTAATTCACAGACTCAGCCATCTGCATGCAACAAGATGACCACAGCCCCTCTTCCTCGTCATATCAACAGACTGACTTGCGTTCTTGAAAGTTAAAATACTATTACAGGATAAAATATGGCACCAGTTCCCCAATGAGACCTAGTTCAAGGTCACCCACAGCTCAGAGGTTCAGAGATCACCATTCCCCTGTTCTCCCTTCAGATCTGTTGGAGTGGTTACGATGGGATTCCCTCTGACCGGAAAAGGCTGGGAAAAATTCTCCATCTTGAACCGAGCCTCTGAAAACTATTTGTCTGTTTGTTCACTGGGGCTTTACAAAGAACTGCACAGGGTTAAAGCAGTTAGTGGAAAATGTACGAAAAAGCAAACAATTTTAGGGAAAAACCCCAATCTCCTCAGAATTCACCATATTTGCTGAAAAAGTCTCAAATTATAAAAAAGAAAAAGAAAACCCCATGAACTGTTATGTAAACTTGTGTATAATCTTAAATTGGTGATGACTTTATTCCTGCGTAGAAAGGGTTTCACGTCACACACACTACCTGCACCCAAGATACTCATTTCTACACTACCATTTCACCCAGAAAAATGCCCTGGTTTACCAGTAACTTCACGTTTCGTATCAGCTAAAGGTGACTGCTACCAAAGCATCACACGTCTGCTCTTCTTTATTCCTTGGTGAGAATGATTCCGGCATGTGTCACGTGGGAGCAGTTCCACTCTTTGTTCGGCTGACCCATGTTAAAAGTAATTCCATGATATGCCCATGGTATTGCTCAATCATTCAATGACGTTAAACGTCACTTCTTCGTGTCACGTTTAAACATGTATGTAAACAGGAACATATATCCAGTAGAAAAGACTCGTTTTCACATGCAAATCTGTACAGTGCATTCTTGGCTCTCAGACTGTTTGAGCAGGCTGTTTCCACACAAAATATGTACATTTGCACTATATACACTTATTTTCCACACACTTAATTTAAATGTCTTCTTGTATCTCCAGTTGAGAATTTTTGTTCAGGCAGACACAAAATAAACCTGAAGAAAGTTTCCAGGAATCTTTTCAAGTCAATGTCTCGACTGATCTTGCATTGCTGAGAAGAGATGTAGTCCAGAGAAAAATCCAGCTACACATAGCAACCTTTTCAGCAGAGTTGAGTTGTCTTTAGGAACCACAATCTGTGCCAGATCGTTGGTGATCTGAGAAATTTCATGTGCCACACACACAAATATGAAAGTGCTGACAAGAACATTGAACATCGGGTATCCAGGAATGAGCACCAAGATCCCCTTTGTGTCTGCTGCCAGCCAAATATGGTATTGACAAATGAAAAGCTGAAGGAAAAAAAACAGTGTCCTTAATAATACTTATATAAGTATGTTTGCTTACATAAAAACATGACTTTTACTATTGCATCAACTGACACACTACTGCTTAAGTCAGATGAAACATACTTTGAGAAGCTGTTTTCCACATGCCTTTCTTTGCTCTTAAGACAAAACTATTAGTCTGTCACAGTACACAGTAAAATGGGTTTGCCTAGTCCATAACCAAATACAGCACAAGGCAGCATCATCTACACTGTCAGGAGAGATGAGGATTAGAACTCTGCTCAGCTACTCTATCTCTGGCAAGGAACTGAACTAATATGCTTGCAAATAGAAGACAACACTGCAACTGCTGATGAATGCAATAGCTCCTAGAGTTGGTCATGACCAGTACCTTCAAGTTCACTGGGAATCACAACAGTGAAAATGTCATCCTTTAAAAAACAATTCAAAGTCATGTACTACATAAATACAGTACCACGAGTTTGTCCTGTCAGTTCGTTTCCCTCTTTAAAATGTATTTTAGTAAATACAATAAAATGAAACATTTAATATTAGGCAGCAAATCAAATGGAAAGCAAGGCAATTCCTGCTGTTTCAAAATACATACTCAGTGGAACAAGGTAACATCTGCAGTAAGAAGGGTTTTGCTCGTAATGTTACATTTGTTTATGAACGCAGGAAAGCTTTCCAGGGCAAACACAACAGTGTACTTGCATTAATCAGATTCATGATGATTCTTCAACTGGCTTAAACTTTTATCTAACAACTGCATACACACCACATCTTACTCCAGCATTAAATCCCCATTCTCACAGACCTAACTCCCCCCCCCAACATAAGAAACAGCTTTGCTACTGTGAGATATTTCAGCTCTGATGGTTAAATATAGACAGAAGTTACAATGCTGAAAGAGGTCAAACACAGCAGCATGGTATTAAATAAGCCAATAAATATTTTCACTATTTATATGTTATACCACAATAACACCACCTTACATTCCTAAGTTTCAATTCACTGTAGTTCTGATTGTTCTACTCACCTCTAGAGAAATTTTGCCAAACCAGGCAAAGAATGAGCTATACACAGATCGGATGTACCCAGGGATGTTCCTGATGAGGATGAAAGCTAAAATCTATTTTGAAAGAATTAAAAGAAGAAAAAGTGACAGTGGATCACAAGCAGGTAACATACACACACACAAAATGTTTATTCCTTTTCACTGTGTAAAGTGAAGACAGGCTGAGAGAGTTGGGGCTGTTCAGCCTGGGGAAGAGAAGGCTGCGTGGAGACCTCATAGCAGCCTTCCAGTATCTGAGGGGGGCCTATAGGGATGCTGCGGAGGGGCTCTTCATGAGGGACTGTAGCGACAGGACAAGGGGTAACGGGTTCAAACTTAAACAGGGGAGGTTTAGACTGGGTAGAAGGAAGAAATTCTTTCCTGTGAGGGTGGTGAGGCACTGGAATGGGTTGGCCAGGGAGGTTGTGAGTGCTCCATCCCTGGCAGTGTTTAAGGCCAGGCTGAACAGAGCCTTGGTGACATGGTTTAGTGTGAGGTGTCCTTGCTTATGGCAGGGGGGTTGGAACTAGATGATCTTAAGGTTCTTTCCAACCCTCACTATTCTATGATTCTGTGATCATGCATTAAATTGTCTTTAAAATCTGGTAAGTATATAAACCAAACAGAAATCCATGCAGATTATATTTAAAGTCAGTCTTGAAACTGCAAATCTTGCAATGCATTCTTTTATCATAGCAAATCATATTTACATCTTTAGTACAATCACAGTCTTGATGTTGATAGGTATTACTATACACCTGTAAGGCATGGTCACAAAACATGTCATACCATGCCAGCCCAAAATGAAGGCGGTCACGAATGTGAGTTAACCCTCGATTTTTAAAGAGAGGGTGTCAAGATGGACAAATTCATATTTAAAAAAATAAGCCATACATGCTGCCCCCTCAAGAGGGCAGAATACACTGCTAAGCAAAGGAAACAGAGAAGGAACAGAGTCAGATAGCTGTGGTAATGTAGGGCAGGAGTCACAGTAAGAGGAGAACCTATGTTTCAGAAAACCATACTCATGCCCCTGTGGTCAACCTCTTCCCTGCCTAAAAGTGACCAAAGAGTCCCATAGGTGCTTCCTATACTAATACCTCAAAAACGCTTTTTCTTCCCTACAGTTGTCTACTTTTCCAGTGCTATGCAATTACTCAGAAGTTTGATCTGGAGTTGGAACAAGTCCAGAGGAGGCCACGAGGATGATCAGGGACTGGAGCATCTCCCACACGCAGACAGGCTGGGAAAGTTGTGGCTGTTCAGCCTGGGGAAGAGAAGGCTGCGTGGAGACCTCATAGCAGCCTTCCAGTATCTGAAGGGGGCCTATAGGGATGCTGCTTCATTAGGGACTGTAGTGACAGGACAAGGGGTAATGAGTTAAAACTTAAACAGGAGAGGTTTAGATTGGATCTAAGGAAGAAATTCTTTCCTGTGAGGGTGCTGAGGCACTGGAATGGGTTGGCCAGGGAGGTTGTGAGTGCTCCATCCCTGGCGGTGTTCAAGGTCAGGTTGGACGAAGCCTTGGGTGACATGGTTTAGTGTGAGGTGTCCCTGCTTATGGCAGGGGGGTTGGAACTAGATGATCTTAAGGTTCTTTCCAACCCTCACTATTCTATGATTCTATGATTTAAACAGTGCCTATGAAACCTACACTAAGGAAATCATGGTAAATCAAAAGTGTAACCACAGTATGTGATTTCAGTGCTTAGAGGTAATGAAAACCAGCAAGCAACACAGTTAAACCCTTTTTCACTTTCAGACATTTGAATGAAGCTCAGTAACTGACATTCCATGCTAAAGCAAAAATATACTTAAAAATAATTTCTACAAAAGCTCAGACAGTAACAGAGTAGATTCTATCACTGTAAGGAAAAGGACTATAATTACCTGCACCACAGAAACAGAAGGATGTAGCTCGTTGCACTCTGTCTTGTTTTTACAGCTACTAGCCCAAATAGAGTAGGCCTAAAAGATACAAACATCAGTCTGTGTAGCAATTCTGTGTAATGTTTAAAAACTAAACAGGAGGTAAGCTATTTTGAAGTGTTTCAGCACTAAGTAGTTGGTTCACTAATACGCTGAGACAGTAATATAAAAACCTAATTTTGCTTAGTAGGAAAAAATGAAATATTAATGTTAGAAAATATTTTAATAGAAAAAATACATTGTGCATCATTTTGTGTTTCCCCCAAATTATTCTTTGCAAGTGACAAATACTGAACTTAAGTCATACCCTGAGATACGGGCATACTGTTGACAATTTTGTTATCACAAATAGACAAGCAATCAAGAGTGGAGGTAAGAGCTGCATTATCTACCATATCACTTTTATGGTCCAATTTTCTTGTGACCTTAGCAATGAACTGGGAAGAGTGATGACGTTTTCATCTTTAGTTGACTGAAAGGAAAACTATTTCAGTGAGTAAATAGGTGAGGCTGTGCAAAAAACACAGATCAAGATTTGACTTTTTAAATCAATGTATCTTGTAAAGACGAACTTCAGGAAACTTGTTGTTTAGAGGTTTACAAACCTGATCATACTGGTTATACTGGATACGTACCAAAAAGGATACAACTGAGATAAATAATAAAACATTTGAAACTCTGTTGGAGAAAAGAGGGTCTCCTTTTCCTTCTGATATCATCTGACGCTTCTGCAACGCCAGATAAATAAAAGCGAACAGCATCCCATGAAAAACCACCTGTAAAAGACAAACATTGCAGGAAATATTTCACAGCTTTTACAAGGACTTCAGGTACAAACTCCTAACAGAAATGCTACAGGATAAATTATTTGTAATAGCAAAGCTTAGGTTTCAAAAGATCCTTTGCCAGATCTACTGACGCAACCAAAAACGGGCTTTCTAAAAGAAGTCATCATAAACTGCATTTTTAACTCAAAAACTACAAATAGAAGTACTGTTTCTCATGCTTCACAGAGCATTAAAGACATGGCAATGAAATTTCAGGAAGCTTTCAAGTACCTACTATGCCCTCTGCAATCTATGCTAGCACTGAAAAGAGCTTTCTCTGGGGAAAAACCACAAGTCTCTGGCCTTCTCCCAAGTTGGCAGGTGACAACATCCAAGAAGCACTACAAGTGCTTCCCTGTCTCACAGATGTAGTTCTTCAGAGGGTTTTATAATCTTATGCCAAATTCTCATTAGCTAGTTACACAACACCGTTTCAGGCCCTTGGGGTGCTTGTCTTCTCTATGTTTTTTTTTACTTCC
Organism: Agapornis roseicollis; assembly: GCA_002631895.1. Classification (NCBI taxonomy): domain Eukaryota; kingdom Metazoa; phylum Chordata; class Aves; order Psittaciformes; family Psittacidae; genus Agapornis; species Agapornis roseicollis. The sequence continues at coordinate 73,174 of NDXB01005306.1, forward strand.
TCTTAATGCTGCTGCATCACAGAATACACACTGTTCACAACAGCAAAGCTCCGAGGCTGAAACATCTTAACACAGTGTGCGTTGCTGATGGGAGCAGCCTGGGATGTGACAATAGTGTGTGCTCCACAAATGAAGAATGCCAGAGGGAGAAGTGTGCAAGCAATCCCAGTAAGAGTAAGGTTAGCAAATAAATGCTCCCATCTTAGGAACAACACTTTCCTTACCAAGAAGGCAAAAAAGAAGACCAGTTTTTCTCTGTTCTGTCCCCCCATATTTTAGGGTCAGTAACTGGAAACAAAGTACTTTTCCACTGGAAAACCATTTTAAAATATCATAGAATCACAGAAGGGCTTGGGTTGGAAGGGATCTTAATGATCACATAGTTCCAACCCCCCTGAAATGGCCTGGACATCTTTCACTGTGCAAGAATAGTCTGGTTTGGGCATCAAGACCCTGATTTTAAAAGTGTTTTGAAGGTTACCTTAAAAACCCCCATATCCTTAACTGATACAACTTGCAAAAAATACTATTAGGAAAGCCACCATGATAATCTGCCTTGTATTACAATAGCCTGAAGTGCTACAGGTGTTACATTTTCACAGTCAAAGTTTTGAGAAAAGCCAAATCTAGGTCACTTTAAGACTTTTTTAAAAGCAGGATCCAACAGCAAATAAATCAACATCCCTCTTTTAAGCAAGGCTTTGACAGACATTTGCAGCAGATGGATGCAACTTAGTCTTCTATTACACAACCCATTGGGACAAACTCCTGCTTTCCCTCCCCACCCTGTCTCCCTACATTAACAAACAGAAGTAAAACAGCAGTCTAACTTTATCCAAAAGTTACATACGTAGCGATCCAACTTCCACCTAAACCACCATTCATAGACATTCCCATTCAGTTCAAAACACTTGGACAATGGCCAAAAGGAAAATATCTTCTCGAATGCACCCTGTAAAAAATAAACAGGGAAAAGCATTAACAACAATGTCAACTATATCTACTACACTGAAACCAATATGCTTTCTTTCAGTATTACCACGTATGTGTTTGACTAGCTGACTGACATTACCTAAGTAACAGGCTTCTTAGAAGGCACTCCCCCCAAAAGAGAAAAAAACCCCAAACAAACAAAACCAGAAATACTTCTTCATATGACAAAGAGTTTCAGGTTTGCTTCCTGTACAGGTCTTCCCATAAAGACCTTCCATTTTGTCCTTGCAAGCTTAAAGGGAGAGATCAACTGATGTGTTGGAATAACAAGTGCATACTCTACCAAAGACTACAGTTCAACAGGCTTAAAAAAAAAAAAGGAGGGATAAAAACCACACAGCCCCCCCTTTAACATCCCGGAGTGACAAACTCCATCTTTATTTCTGTCAGCCACACTTGCAGCATGCAGTAAGTCACTAAATCAATTTAGCATGAGAAGCAGCCTTTTGATAAGGTATCGAAGCCAAAACCCAGCCTCTAAGAGACACAGATCTTCACATCACCAGACTACCATGTGTTTCACCGTATGCTAGCAAATGCCAGTAACTTTAAGCACATAAAAACACCCAACCCACCCCAAACCCAAAGCATAGACCTTTGTGTTTATTACATTTGCAGTAGCATACTGAAAACATGTCAAGCATTACAAATGAGTAAGCTAGATATAGAATTGTGGTTCTTCCAGCATCCGCACCAATTCAAATATGAAAAGATACAGACAGGTTCCATTTTTCTTCTTCTATGTTTATGGTATAGGAACAAATATACAAGCTATGAGCACATGGAAGAGTAGGGATAGGCAATATAAGGTTATTAAGGATAAAAATAGTAAAAATGTACAAACCTGAGAATATGACAGAAAGTATATACATGTCAGTAAGCAGATCAGTTTCAGCAGTAACCCAAAGTGCCACAAGCAGTTTCCTGATGAAGAAATACATTAATCAGTGTACAGTCATCACTTTTTCAATGGCAAACCCTAGGACACATTCAACAATCAATGTTCAGGTATTACCAGCAATATTTGAGCACTAACCTCATTACCATATTAAATTTTGCTTTAAGCAATTAAACGAAACATTCACAGCAATTAAAACCCAGTAATGCTAAATTAAGTCCCGTGCCTCAAACAGGGACAACATACATACAGAAAGAAGAGAACTTGGGTGTTCAACCAGAAACCCTATTTTAAAGCATGCACTGCAGGGCAGTCCTTCTTCCAGGAGAATGTAAATAAATAAATAAAGCAAAATGCCCAACAGCCTTTGTAATGTGAGATAAGTAGAGCATACACTATTAAACTCTGAGGTACCAGCTGTATTCCAAAGCTCAACTGCAGGTCATTAGGGACAAGTCATCTTATGAAAGGAAGCCTGAAAAACTGCTTCTCAAAGCTATTGACTGATATTAGCCTCTATCAAGCCTCAACATTGCAACAGGGATCATCTCTCCCTCTCTCACCATACAAATTGGCAGCTGTAAATTGGGACATAAAGAAGTGAAAGTTGTCACTGAAAGATTTTCTAGTTCCGTGAGCCACTGTTAATCTGAAGCACACAACAGTGATTTGTCTGTATCTGGAACAGAAGCACCTTTGTAGAAAAAAACCCAAAACATTAGAGCTATTTGCCTTTGAAGTATCTTGCAAACCTACTCTCTAATTGTATTTTTACATCTATTCCTAGCATGCATTTGTTACATTTTACTGTCATACCTGCAGACTATAAAATTCGGGTATTACTCCACCAACATGGAAGGAGGCCCTAAGCCTCTAAAGGTTTTATTCCTAATTTAGGTGAATTAAATAAGCATTTACCACTTGATGACAGCTTTTCAATGAACCGCAATGCATAAAATAAACCAGGATTTCACTTCGATTTTTACTCAAATCACCCATATCACAAGTCAGACTGCTGATAGTTCACTTACTCTAACAAACCCCACGTTCTTATTTGGCAGGATGTGGCAGAATTGGTGCTCGAGATGGATGAGACATATTGGTAATGCAAAGTGGGAAAGTCCGAACACTCACTGCTCATGCTGTATCCATTAGCGCATTACAGCACCAATGGACAGCTCAGCTAGCATGGACAGGGTAACCTATGCTTTTAGTTTGCATTCAGTAATATTGCAAATTGTAATCTAACACATTTCTGATGTTCAAAACCTATTAAAAAGTAGTCTAATATGACTGTAGCCAGGCTCAGAGTTTATTTATCAGATGATACATTTCCCAACTGACACATAATCTACGTGTATGACACTCATCTATGACAAACCGTATTTCTGTGAATAGCTGGATTAGCATATTTTGAGTATGTTACAAAGTGACTGAGATCCAACAATACCATTTTCTCTACGGCTAGCGTAATAACATGCAAATGTTTTATAGCAGAAATAAATACAAAAATAATCTTACCATTTGCTTTTTTCTGGACTATCTGAGGCCATATAGCCAAGGTGGCATAAATGATCATAAACCAGACAGTGACTAATGGCACAAAGTAGTAGAACTGGTAAGGTCGGTCCATCACTATGCACAGTACCACAACCAAGAAATTGAGACGAAATAAAACCTGGAGAGTGTCAGAGGAGAGAAGACAGAGGATATATAAGCTGGGAGACAAAGCTGAGAGAAATAGGGGACATGGTTTTTTAGCACTGTATGAAAACATTTATGCATTTTACATCTCACAGGCTGATTATATTTCAGCTGAAACAAGGCTAAATATCTCACGGAGTATCAACAATGCAAGGTAAGACTGCAGGCTGATTAAGTAGTAGTGGACCTCCTGCACTACACTGGCCTACTTGGGCAGACAAAGCAATGAAAACAAGGTAAACCAGAACTGACTATTCTCCAGGCTGGGGACTGAGTATTCCAGTTGCTGGGACGTGTTTAAAGCCTCCGTGCTTTCACTCCCACAGCTGCCCAGCTAGCTCTGCTAACACTTAGGTAGTGCTGGTAGTACTGCCACTACCTGCAGTAGGCTACAGACATATTTTTCATGAGCACAATTACCCAAGTTCCATGACAATATTTTGCTATCTGAACAGATTTCTTTATAAAAGCAGTAAATATATATTCTTACCTGACAAACTCTGTAAACACCAAAGTCCCCTTTTATCCAAAAATATGAGAAGTGTCCATAACCTGTTTGGAACAGATATGCAGCAACCAAAACTCGAATGTGCATATACACAGGCAAAAACTGTTGAGAAAAACAGAGCATGTTTTATAAATGTCCACATAAATGTTTTTGGCTTTCCATTTTCCCCCTCTATTTACTGTTTTTATTACATTGCAGTAAATCAGGTTTAACTAAGAAAAGAAACATTATCTTACAATTCCCTGTTTCTTACTAAGCTCTGTTGGTGCCCTAACCTCTTCAATGTTAAAATGAATTTATTCATTCATTGCTCTACACTTTCCACATTCTACTACCAGCTAAGATAGACTTAAGAAGGGTTCTTTGAAAGCTTACCTTCAGCAGGTTCAAGTTCACAACATAAAAAGGAAGTGCTGCCACCAATTAAAAATAAATCAACATAATGTTCTACATTATTTAGGGTATACTTTTTCTCTGGTCAACTAATGCACAAAGTGCTCTTATCAATGAAACCTACATTTACATACAAAGCAAAACAAATCCTGCCGATGTGTTTTAAAAACTACAGGAACAGCAGCATTAGTTATTCATTCTATTCAATTTTAATCCACATTTGCACTGTCTTTCTTTTGAAGTAACATACACAAATTGCAGTTCCATTAAAAGAAAAAAAAAAGAGAAACTCAAATCACTTACAGTGCTTGCTCCAGAGATATGATAAATCAAAATAACAAGTTGCATCCAGCCCTTCCATTCATCAGTCTGCTCTCTATTTAACACTTTAGTCTAATGCAAAACAAAACAAGAATGTTGCTATTCCAAAAAGTACAAGGAACATCTACAAAATGAGGAGAGAAAGTTCAAAACAATAAACCACTTTATGGGTAAATAGGTCTCAACTTAAAAGTCTTCTGTCTAGTGAACACAGGTCTATCAGATTTTAATGTGTTACACACTCTCGTATCTGAGCTATGCTCAGTCCCAGTTTAAATTTTTGACAATGGCTAAAAGCACTCATATCCATTTGCTTTCCAAAAGCTTTTGCATCTAATTCCATGCAACCATTACACTGCTTGAGAACGCATTTTTTTGCCGATGAGTTACACTGACTTCAAAAATTTAACTTTCAGTATTTAGCATTTAGTTATTTACACTCAAACAATGTTATAAGCCGAATGTCAACATGATCATTACCTCTTTAGTATTTTCAGTATAAAATACCCCCAAAACCAAGATATAGACGATTGGTATGAAGAAAGATGAATGTGTATAAAATTTATTTTCCTTCATGAAAAGATTTGCTCTGTCACATAGATAAAAATAGGTCATGATTAGACCAAGTTTGCAGAAGGAGTGTAAGAGCATCTCTAAAGTAGAAACACTAGGAGTGCTGATGGCAGGTTTCTTCTCCTCTCCACTTTCCAAATCAGTGCATGATTTGCTCTTCCGATAATTATTCCGATGAATTAAACTGATAATTAAATATCCAATAATGGACAAAGTAAAGAAACAGAAAGCTAACTTCTGTATCAGAGTGAGAGGAGGCTGAGGCTGGCAGCAGGAGCCATCAATGGGCTTCATTATCTTATTGCAGTAGACATTCATAAGAATCATCGCATTCTGTCAAAGAAAGAAGCAGTTCTGTCAATTAATCACTAATAAAAACATTAACATTTTCATTGTAATAAGTCTTCTAGATCATGCACTGGCATAAAACATATGCAATTCTCCCCTATCAATACACACGTAAAATTTCACTGTACCCCCATATACCTAGTTGCATTCAACAGTACAGTCAAAACACCTCTTCCAAACAGGAAACCTTGGGCTTCTGCAGGGAAGCAAGAATATCTAGTCCTAATCTTTGTAATAAAAAGGTTCTCTCCACTGGGTGTAAGGCTATAAAGAGCTAAATGGAGTACAAATGAAAAACAGCTCACAAACTTGGGCACTAAAGGGGCACAGTAATGAAACTAAAACATGGCAATGAGACTCAAACTTATGGTGAGATGGTATGTAGTTCATCCAATACTTTAAATAAACGGAAATCTGTGAAGGAGTGGAACTAGAAGGGATCTAGTGAGAGAACACTTCCACAGGAACACACTGACAAGGCCCAGACATGTTCACTGTGTGCATATAGACATTTGTAAGTTAAAGATAAAATAAGAAATAAAGGCAGTTGCAAGTCCACACAATCAAGAAAACGTATGTTTTGTGTTTTCTTATCTTTTTTATACTTCTTACTGAACAAAACTATGTGGGCACATAGGTGAAAAATTAACACTTATTTCTTAGTACTACTTTACAAATAATGCTCACCCTAACTGATACATGCAGGTGAAGGCACGAAGTTTGCATGCAGGATCTAGCCAATTAACAGCTATTTTGAAATAGCTACACACTAACATCTTTGCTATTGTGGGGTTCTTAACATTGTATGTAACTGACTGCCCTCACACCTACTGGAAATTCTGAACAAGATTTCCTGAAGAATATGCTCCTCACTCCATTCATAGTGCCTCCTATTTCAGAACGTTCACTTAAAATCTCGTTTAATTTTACTACTTTTCAATGTTGACTGGTGATAAAAGCACTTACTGTATCTCTGCTTGATTCAGGGAGATGCAGGCCATCTGTAGACTTCATGATAGTTTCTTGTGCTATCAATTTTGATACACTGAACACTTTAACTTTAGCTTTGGAGTTCCTGGAGCTGCTGTTCAGAATACGAACAGCTGCTTCATTATAAGCATCTATTTTCTCATTAGTGATCATTTTCCGACTTTCGCTCAGCATATCTTCATAAACAGGATCTGAATTTGAAAGGACAAAGAATGAGCACATTAGCCATCTACCTGACAAAGACATTTGTTTATCTCAAGTTCCGCAGGCATTTAGATAGTCACAACTGTTTAATGGCACAGAAAAAAATGTTCAGCGAGGAACCAGACTGTCACAGTAACTAGAGTTGTTTACAGTGAAATGTTCTTATTGCCGCTCCCTAGTCATGCATACGTACTTATAGATTAGAAGGCTTTGGCCAGACATGAATGCCTGTTTAATTTTCCCAAACCCATGAAAAGCATATAACGCTGGAGTACAGAGCTGCTTATGCCTTGGAGAAGGCATAAGCAGACTCCAAAGCCAAGAGAACAGAAGACAGGCAGCAGAATAGACACATGGGAAAAAGAAATAAATCTCTCAAACCCTTTAGTTACTGCAGAAGAAGCCAGCTTCTCTTTTCAAAAAACACAACACCACTTAACTGGCTGCAGGCTTCAGAAATTATGTAGAGCTTAACACAAAACTATCCAGGGTTCTGGATCAAAAGGTCAGCTGGAGATCAGGAAGTTGCTACAAAAAGCTGCTGATGGTCTTACTCTGGTGAAACACCTCTATGAACTGTAAGGTGATTTACTTCAGCTACCTCATGCCTCCTTTTGGACAATCAATGTCTACACAACTCTCTGTACAGACAGCTCTTCTTACTTGTTCCATTAAAGAGCTCAGAGGTGACTTAAATGGACTGCATCTTTATCTACAGAATGGTGGGCCGTGCCTGACAGCTTATTGCTTCTATTATAAATAAACATGGTTTTGAAAGGAATGTGACAATTCTGAGATTATGATGATCTAAAATGCTATGTTCCATGGCATATAAACCAGGGGGACATTCTATCTATGCGTTCACTGTTCAAAATCAGGGATGTATTATGGCTTTACTGAAAAAAGGCAGAAGAACGGAACCTTGCTGGCCCATAATAAAAATTTCACAGACTCATTGTGAACCATGATTTCTGGCCCTTAATCTTAACTCATCAGTGCTCAGAAGCAAGTTTCATGCTAGAGACTTAAATTGTCCCTGTTCTCAAGAGTATGTCCATTCCAGATACACACAGAGGATGCACTTGCTGAACCTCTCTTACTGTTTACGTAATCTGAAAATTTAAGAGAACACAAACACAAGAATACAGCTAGTTAATGCACTGTGTTCTTGACCCCCAGGAGGCAGGTATGGAGCACAGCACAGGGAGGACAGACCTACCATACTGAGCCTGAGAGTAAGCTAACAAAGAATTAAAGAGTTCAGAAGGCAAGACATCTTCCAGGGTGAGTTTTAAATCTCCAGCACTAGGAACAGTTAGTTAGGTTCCTGCTAGTTAAGGATACAAGAAAGGCCAGACTGGACTTCAACCAACGCCCTTTTTACCCTGCAAGTAAGCCATATGGACCAAGTCTCTAATATCCTACAAGACAATGATGCAACAGATGTGACAGTACAAATTATTACCTACTGCTCATTACTTTACCTTGTAAGACCCAGTAAACATCACTAGTTTTTGCTAATTTTTCCAAAAGAGGTGCAATTGAAGTGATATTGATTTTATACTGTGCAAGGGCTTCATTGCTGCCATTATGAATCTTGATAGACCACTGGAAAAATAAAGAAAGAGATTCAGTACTGGTATGTCTGAGGACCCTTAATAACTGATTCCTTTGCTCTTTAGTAGCTATTTTTCATTATTTTTATAAAGCTAGATTATTTTTTTAGACGTCACTTTTAAAGTGCTCAATATTTCTTTTGGACTAAGCAGCTGTTTAGACAGATTATTACATTTAAAGAGACCATTCAGATGCAGCGTATATAATATTCAACTTAATGTATATTTGATTTTTCATAAATCAAATGAGCAGTCATTCAACCCTTGACTCCCAGTACCAGCCAAATACTAGAACAGATGACTTAGGGGAGCTGTTGAGATCTGTCCCTGGAAGCTTTAAAGAATTGGTTGACTCTTATCAAGTGCAACACAGGTATAACTTATCCTTCCTTGTGTCACACTGATGGGTTAGGAGACCTCTTTAAGTCCATGTCAGCCTTGTTTTCTGTGATGCTGCAGCCCATATAAGCCTAAAAGAATTATGCATGCTCAAAAAGAGCATTCCAGATTGGACCATGCTCCAAAGCAGTATTTTGTGACTAAAAAGTGTTTATTAAAAATTGTTCTCAGTTAATAAGCAAGTACTTGCATTTAACTTGTCTAAAATGGACAATGCTACTTTATTAGCTAGGTTTGAGCTAATCAATGTTATCAACCAGTATTGCTGCCAAAGAGCAAGTACTGTACATTGCACAGCTACATACAATATACTTGATATTTTAGAACTACTTGTTGTAACAGCAAATTCACTGAGACTGTATTATTATAAAATGAGCTTAAAAAACTTTATTATGTCACCAACTTGACCGCATTAAAGTCATCCTAATAGGACTTTCTTTTTTACTAAAATGCCCCATATATGTGTAACTTACCGTGGCAGCTCCTGCTACAATTATATGAGGTTTTGCCACAGAACTCTAAGACACAAAGTAAAAAGAAATTAGGTTTAAAATAGTCAGAAATTATTATTATACTCAGCAGGTTAATTAAGACCATCTCTTAATTAACTGTGACACAACTTGTCCATCAGTTGATGGTTATAAAAGAATGACAGAGAACATCAACTTGTGATAACAAAACATGCAAAAGTGCAAAGGATCACTAAGCACAACCATCAATTCAGCAGCATAAATTCTCTTCAAAAGCTATCTTAAACAGTATCTCCTACTGTCAAGTAAACTGTAGATCATACTACTGAAGTACTTTTTCTCTCAGTGTCTTGCGGCATTGTCAAACATCTGTTTGTGCTGTTGTACTGATTGAAGTGACCAGTTGTTGCTCCAGAGGTCTAAAAGTTAAGTCTAGGACAAGAAACAGAATACGTCCTCAAACAGAGGATTATAAGGAAACAACAGTGCTGATCACCTTCGTATGAGTTTTGCCTTGGTATTTAGCAGCTCTTCATTTTTTGTAGTAATCACAGAAAAAGAAAGATGAAATTATAAACCCAGTTATCTTGATAGAAGCTGTTGTGCAAGAATGACCAATAGAATAGCAAAAGAATTGCTGGGGTCCATCAGAAAATAGCTCCAGGCTATTCAAATGTCAACAAAGGAAGAAACAAGAAAAATTTACTTGCCAATCTGTAAACGTATTACTTGTTATCAGAATTCTATGCATAATTTTATGCTGAATAACATGAGAAATTGAATCATAACAGAAACATAAAATAATTAGCATGTAATTTGAAGGAAATATTAAGGAAAGATAAATAAAGGCATTTTTAACTGTACAAATTGCCTTTGTCCTTCAGTTTGGAACACTGAAATTAACCTATAAATCAGAATATCTTGAGTTGGAAGGGACCCACCAGGATCAGAAATGTTTGGTCACATAAAGACAGAGCCATCACAGACAAATAAGCAGTGGAATGCCAGATCTAATAGAATTCTTTCAGCTATTAATGGGATGAATCCTGGAAGTAGGGTTTTACTCGTTTGGTTTGGGGTTTTTTGGGGGTAAGTGAAGCCATCTTGGGAGCCTAGGAGATGCCCAGAAACACATACGCTAGTCAACATCCCCTTTTCACTATTTCAATGCCACATTTCAGATGTCTGGGACGTAACTAACTGAATGCATGCGCTATGCTACAGCTGCTGGACTCCTGGTAATTATAGCTGTGTATGTAAAAAAACCAAAATGGGAAGGTTATTAGTCCTCAGACAGTTGCTGTATTTTCCTGAACCACGGTATTTTAAGACAAACCTCAGTCCAAGATTTGATACGTTGTCTCATAGAGCCATTAACTTCTGGATACCACAGGAAATCCTGTAAAACAAATGCAGGTATACTCTGTAAACTTAAAGACAAGCAGTAGAACAACTGAAAGAAATTAAAAAGAACCCCAAATAGATTGCCATCAATTCAACTGTGAAGGAAAAATCATTTGGCCTGGTCAGATTTCCTTTATAGTTAGCATGAAAAGTCAGACGTCCCCCTCTAGCACGCAAAACAGAAAGCAAAGGCAGAAGAAACCAGGGGGAGGGGAGGCAAGGAACAGGATGATGATAAAACCCCCCCAAACCACAAAACTTTGCTCCCGTGAAAAAAGAAGAAATTTCCATTTGTAGTTCAAGAGTTGGGATTTCACCAAGAAAATGATTTGCAGTTTCTGCCAAATGGGATGTCCTTGGACTTCTAACATGATCAGGGATAAAACCAAGCTCACAACTGTAACTTACTTGTTAGAACTTGCCTTTTACTCAATTTTGCAGTTTTCACTAACAGGCTGTCTTTGTTCCAGAACTTACTATAATTGACTGCATGAAATGATAATTTTTGAACAGAAAGCAAACCTAACAATTTACACTTCAGAAATTATCAGCTGACATGCTTTAGACGTCAGGAGTAATGCCCAACCTTCACTTAGAAGGACAGGCAAAGCTGAACTCTGCACTTGTTCCCAGTGATTTTCTCTTTTCTTGGTCAAGTATTTTCCACATTTACATTATTGGGTCACAGCCACTGGGATTGTGAAAATTCAGCTACCATGCCAATAATGTGAACAGCAACACAGTATCAATACAAGGAAGCAGCAGACTAGGAATATATTCTTAACTATCCAGACATCTCCCAAAAGCCCAAGCCTGACAAACTCAAATTTTTGGTGGTTAGATACCTGCCAAGGCTTAAGGAGCTTTGAAGATGCAGTTATGTATCAGCCCAAGCCAACATAAATCACACTGCATCAGCCCCTTTGTCGTGGTTTGGGTTCTGCCTCCTCTTTTCTAGTATTCAGATAACCATATGATGAGACACATCAGACCTGACCTAAAAGGAAACCTATTAGGCAAATTTTGGTTGAATTGCTTCCTAAAACAGCAGGCTAGTCACATCACAAACACAAGAGCATGCTCTGAAGAGCAGCAGTGGGACAGCAAAGGCCTAAATTGCAATGAATTCACACCCTAAAATGTTATTCTGCACCCTAAATCTTAACCACATACACAAACAGGTACTGAAAGTTCACTTGCAGACAACTCAGCAAATACACTGCTTCTTTGGTTTCCATGAACAGAGAATGAATTGTCTCCAGGGCATAAACAAAAACATGACTAGCAGAATGCCAGCGCGGCTGACAGCTGTCATGGGAAGCAAAGAAAGCTATTGAGGACACCACTTTCATTGCCAAGGCAGAGAACAGAATCCTTCATAAAACCTACCCTCAAGTATTCTGTTTGTTTTCTTTTTTAAAATATCCACATTGTAATAAACATTGTGGTTATTTCTCCATGTAAAAACAGCGGAAGGAATACTTGTTGGGATAGCACAGAGAACTCAATAGAAGTTATGACAATTAACACTCCAAGTTAGGCCCAGATACATATTCTTACGGCAGTGGAAGAGTAAACTTCCTGGCAAAAGCTATTCTTGGGAAGGCCAAATTATAATATCTGACAAAAAGAAAACTTATAAATGCTTCCAGGGCTTACGCCCAAAGCTAACACAGAACAGAAGCACAGAAAGCCAAAGTCTCTCAAACCATCTTATTCAAAATACAGTATGTTAAGATATTCTCTGATCTATTTTGTGGAAAATTTATAGTGTTGATGGTCTAAAGCTTCTTTTGACTTTTACAGCACTTGTGGTAATTTGAAAGATCCAGCTCTGACCGTAACTCGGAATACATTGTATGAAATAATAATATGATGATGACTCGCAATTTCATACTAGATAAAAACTTACCACTTTAATTGAAGCAGATTTATCTTCAAATGGGATATTTCCATGCTGTCAAAAACACCAAACAGTAAAACCAAAGTGAGACAAACTCTTGGAACGAAAAAAGAAGTATTTACATTTGTATGTTAAACTGCTCTCACCCGGAGGTTTATTTACCCTCAGCAGAAAGGATTTTTCTTGTATAAACTTGTCAGTATACTGATGAAAAATATTTATGTTCCTTTCTTGATAAAACAAGGTACTCAAGTGAAGGGTTATCTTTCCTGTAAGAAATCTATCCAACCAAGTCTAAAATGTTTTCTATTCACTTTGTTAAAAAGGCATGAAATGTTTATATATATTTAGCCTCCCAGAATGAGAAAAAGGCTATTTTTTCCCTCTTCCTTTCCTCTAGCCTTCCTTTCCTCTAGCCTTCCTTTCCTCTAGCCTTCCTTTCCTCTAGCCTTCCTTTCCTCTAGCTTTCCTTTCCTCTAGCTTTCCTTTTCAGCTGCCCAACTTCTTTACATAAAACAATCAACACAGTTTTAATTAAAAAATACAATAATCTCAGGCAAAAATAAAGTCTGGAATGCATTATTAAATTTGCTGAGTGCTATTGTAAGAAATCAGAAAAGAANCTTTCCTTTTCAGCTGCCCAACTTCTTTACATAAAACAATCAACACAGTTTTAATTAAAAAATACAATAATCTCAGGCAAAAATAAAGTCTGGAATGCATTATTAAATTTGCTGAGTGCTATTGTAAGAAATCAGAAAAGAAGCAGTCAGATACTGCATACACATCTGTCCTTTAAAATATTACTAAAATACTAGTTTCAGTCCTTGATCCAAAAGAACAACTGCATTTCTCTTCCACAAACTGAGATCTTCATTTCCTAAATACTTGACAAAAGATATGCCTCAACTCAAAATCCATTATAGCACTCTTACCATCTCACCATCACTTCTGGGCAGCACAGTTGGGCAACCCTAACCCTAACCAACAGATGAGGAGGACTGAAATTATTTGGTCAATCAAACATCCTGTTTTGACAATACGTGACTGCATGCTGTCTGCTGGACAAGCCACCAGCTTGCACTTCTAAATGACAGAATTACTAAATGACAAATCTGATGTACAGTTAAAAGTGAACTGTGTCTTTTCCCTCAAAGATGTACTTAGATCCATGAAGGCATATGCCTAAGCATATTCTATGATTCTATGATACAGCAACAGAAATCAATTTCTGTTCAACAGATGATACAGCTAAATCCTTTTTTACTGCTTCCACCAAACAAGCTTACAGTCTTCACCTTATCAAATTCAAACAGCTCTTCAGCAGTGATTAAAAGGAAGGTAAGATCAGAAGCGTTTTTTAGTTTCAGCTTCAAGTTAGACCTGGAAATCTGTCATTGCCCTAAGGACTTTTATGAACAGATTAGATCTGTAATTCACTGACATTTAAAATGACAAATGATAACCCATGAATTACTATTTAAAAATACACAAAGGAGCAATCATTTTTTTATCAAGAAGCCAAATATGAAGCATAAGTTGCTATGGGACAAGTCAGCTTCATTAATTTATTCCCACACTGCCACAGATTTTCACTCAAGCTTCCTAGTTCACTTATCATCTGTAACCAAACAATTATCTTGGTCTAATCTTGTTCTCCTCCAAAAGGCCTTTTTGAGGTTCTTCTTCCTGATGGCTAGGCCAGCAAATGGTATAATTTCCTGTTTGTTTTTTTAATTCAGAGGTAATTTAGGAAGACAGAAACAAAGACATCATCAAAACAAATTATTGCCTCACCTTATTTCCTTCTTCTTTGACTTGAGGATTTATGAGTTTTATAAATGAATAGAACAGCTGTCGAATTCTTGAATCTCCTATAAACACAACATGTTTGTCTACGAGGCAATTTTTTGCTTCACTGTAAAACAGAATAGCAACATTCATGTTACAGGAAATTTATATTTTAGGAAAAAGTCTTGAGAAAATCTACAGAGCAACACAGATAATTCTAAGCATTATATCCAGCTCTAAGGAATGGTAAACCTTTTTTTAAAGCTTGCTGGGTTAATAAAAAGTTTAGCATAATTTGCATAGAAATGAAAATGAACTCTCCTGCTAATAGGCAAAAAATAAAGCATGCTTTTCTATTCTGTGGTGTTACAAACACATACTTTCCAAATGGTAATAAAAGCATAATTCTAGACAATAGAAGTCTTTTACTAGGAGGTGAGAAAAAGTGAATGGTGATTTTATTTAGGATTTTTTCACTTGTGATTCTACACATAAGATCAGCATTTTCTCTTTCAGCGATCTGAAAGCGACACATGAAGGTATGCAGGCTCTCCATAGCATGTACCAGTAATAATATCACCAACATTTACTTGTATTCTTATATAAAAATCTAACTATGGCAAACACTGTAGACACAGGTAATCTACAAGGAAAAACTTCCTTCTGACAAATGCTGAACATTTTTGAAAGCCTAGAGAATCAGCTACAAAGAGGAAAACAGATGACACTGTGATCACTACAGCTGCAGTCAGTGACTCTTCTTTCCAAGCAGAAAACCTAAAGACATGAGTTTTCTTACCTATTTTTATACTTATGCATCATACAACTGTGCGGTTGCCATACTTTTTCTCCAAGAAATCTCCCACTGGACAGAAGATACTCACACGTATCGCCACCTTTAAAATGTTAAGATCAGATTTCAGACACATGAAAGTTAAAACACAGCCCCACTGCCATTAAAACAATCATAATTTGACAATACTTGAACCACAGGACTTGAAACAATCAATAGCAGTAATAAAACCAAATTCATTGTAAAAACTTCTGGTACAAGTTTCTGCAAATTGCCCTCTCACTTATCATGCCACACTTCCCTGTAAATCACGTCTCTATCCACAAAAGGTTAGTGATCCCATTTCTGCTGTCAGAAAGATGTGATGACCTAGAATGGCATTTCCAACAGCAGGCACCAATCCACGGCACTATCTACTATCCAGAATACACTAATATGAAATTAAAGAATACAACTGTTCAATATCATAATCTTCTACACCGAATCACCATATACAGCACCTTTTACAGAACATGAATGTCAACATGAGATTTGCAAGAAAGTCTATTCTATCTCCTCGCTCAAGACACAGCAGTCAGGTCAGAAGAGGTGACACTATGTGCTGGGTTGATATGCAAAACAAAACCCATTTACACCAGAATTCACTGATCATTCTTCAACTGCAGGTACCTTTTCTAGTCAAGAAGTTTTAGGCTAATTAGGATTAATCACTTTGCAGGTGGTGATGTTCCTGGTCATTTTAAGTTCATATAAATAAAATACTTCAGTTATGATATCAGGCACTCCCAGCAAACTCCATGTCAGATTCTGTTGCCTTGTAACCGAACACAGCTGAACACAGCTCACTGCAAGAGAAGTTGCCCACCAACATTTTTGTCATATTTGTCATTTCAGACAAACAGAGGAACGGTTGTGAATGAAATGGCAGGTACCTGTGCTGGCTTGTTTAGGAACAATGTACCACAGCCCATACTTAACACTGTCTGTGAAACCTTCACTTCCTTAAACTCAACTAAGAACTGCTCCTTTACTCCACCAAACCTTGCACTAATCCTAAAGAACAGGGCGCTTTCCACCTGCTCTACTCAGGGCTGCTGAAAGCCATGTATTGTAATGAGACAGCCTTTCTGCTTCAACTACTATGAGGAAATCTGAAGCATTATCTAAAACTGTAAATTAGACAAGGTGAACAGAATGAGATGCAAGCACTCTGAGGTCTGTAGGAATGGGAATTTACAAGGTACTGCTGCCTCTACTGAGACTCAGGCTCACAGTCCTCAAAGACCCTCAAAGATCAGTACAAGAGTGAAAAGCTTTTAGTAAAAAGAGACAGAGCCATAGTATCCCTTCCCTCGTGCTGAAACAAAGGCTTCCACAAGACCACGGTCAAATCTATCAATACATAAAGAAATAGAAAGTGCATCAGATAAAGAAAGACTTTGTTTAACATTCTGATAAGAAAATATATCCTAAGTTATGGTCCTAAGATCACAGTGGAAGCCAATTAATTATTACAGGCGCTGAAGCAACTCTTCTCTTTGGTTGCTTGGTTTTCAGATTTTTTGAGCTGGACATAAGATAATTGGGAAAATTGCTTATTTCTGTAGTTTTCCAAAGTGTCCCTGCCCATGGCAGTAGGTTTGGAACTAGAAGAGCTTTAAGGACCCCTCCAACCCAACCCATTCTATGATTCTATGACACAGAAGTGCACACAATGCAGCTCACATATGCTGCTTGAAAAACAATATAAAACTAGCTTGGAGGAAAGAAGTGGCATCTGAAGACACCGTCTACCCCTACCTTCCTCTCTGAAACTCCTCCCACCTGTTTTCATGAAAATCTGAAAAAGGCAATGTAGAACAGACTGTACTGTCACTCCTTGGCTCATTTTTCCACCCAAACCCAGCAGTAGTAACACAATCAAGTTATTATTTACAATGATCTAAGGCTACTCATTCCAAAATGCAACTTTAACAACTAAAATTGCTTTCTCTCCTCGAACTTCAATTACTTTTCATTGCTATTGCATTGTGACTTCTAAAAGAGCTGGAATAACACAGAGTTACAACAGTCCTGAAAAAGGTCATAGCTCTGGGCTTGGGTTGGCTGCCTGTGAGCAACCCACATGACATATTCCTGATATGCAAGATAAACTGGTTTTTATTGAAATTGTCATCCTTTCCTCCTACCTCTGTTTTTGAAGGCAGATTTTGACACATGGAAGAAAAATGTGTTAAAAACTTAAATAAAATATATGCATAGTGATAAACTCCCACTTTACCATCAGTAAGAGTCTACTAATCGTCCCAGGGTAGTCAGGAATTCTCTCAAATTGGCTGGTAACCTCTCAAGCAAATGCTTGAGATACCACAAATCAGATCAACACTTCCTTCCTAACTGCAATGCACACGTACTGTCCACATCAAACTGATTAATTGCTTCAAAGCAACAGCAATGGGATGTGGCAAATGGCCAGATGCAAAAGGCCGCTTGCTTCTGAACATTTAAAGCAGCTCTCATGCAATTATGCTGAGACCACAGATGAAGGGTGAACTTCACAGGTTTCCAGATAGGTAGTCTCTGTAACTCTCCCGTTTTTCAACCAGCACAGGTCACTCCAGGTCAGCAACATCATCTTTCTTTTTCCAGTCTGTGCCTGTTTCATTATTCAGTTAAGTACCTTTTCCAAACGGATTACAGATCTTCCAGAAGCAGTTTTTCAGTGCCTTTCTGCTCCTCTTGCAACTACTGCTACTTACAAGAAAGCTGCTGATACTGCTGCCAAGATTGCTGCAGAAATAATGCAGAACACGGCAGATGACACAGAAAGCGGGCTCTTTATCTGCTTTTTAAATACGTTGGCATTGCTCAGATTTGCTGGACAGGCATCTTTCTAGCAGAACTAATAAATTCAAAATTACCATATTTTCCTTTATTCTTAATAATTTCAAGTAAAATCCTTTTTCTACACTCTGGCTTTCAAGCAACATAATTTCCTCAATTCTCAAACATACACACTCATGTCAAGTATCATTCTGAGTAAGTTGCATAAAAATCAAATTGTCAGAAACAGTAACAAGCATCAAACTCATTTTGCTTGTGATCAGATTATGAGAATAGGTGACTTACAATTATTACAGCTACTACTGCTACAAAGCCCTCCATCACGCAGATGATGAAAAGCAATGTAAGAGTGAACTATGTAAAAGAAAATCCTCTGCTAACTAGAATCCCCCTGAAATCCATTGATTTGCTGAGGAAGATAAATTAAGAACAGTCATGCACAGTCAGACCATGACCTAGGTCATTCTAGCCTGATATCGTGTCTTCAACAGGGGCCAAAAGCAGATGCCTTCTAGTAAGAAGAGGGAAAGTAAACATTAAGTTCTTGTCTAATAGCCTTCCATGTTCAGTCCAGGGACTTCCTGAGCTGGATGTGGTTTCTCATGTTTTGCAGAACCTTCCACAGATTTTTTCTGACAAACTCATGCAGTCTACTCTTTGATTTTTTTAGCATCCGCAGCATTCTTCTACAAGAGGTTTTCATACTCACAGCTGCTGCTTGAAGAATCAGTTGCCTTTATTTTAAATACGGTTTCTACTAGATTTACTTGGTACACCCCAGTTCTTCCGTACAGAAAGACAGTTCACACTCACATCTATCATGGTTTCTAGATCACTATCAATCCTTCCTCAATCAAGTTTTCTAGACTGAAGAATCTTAGTTGACCGATTCTTCATAGGAGAGCATGTTCCATATCTTGAGTTCATAACCCAAGCTTGGCAGCTCTGCACTCCATGGCACTCCCATCATGATTACCAACAAATAAAACAATCCTCCATTCTACAGTATGTTTAGGGAAATAACATTCCAAGTATCACACACTGTATACATTGTAAACATACAGGTAATATTTTAGGCCAAGGCATTATACCTTCTTTCCCAACTCCAGCTACTGACTATCTTACTATTTCCCTGAGCCATGCCAGAAAGCTCCTGAAACTCACCAGGAGCATTACTGATGTCTGGTATCTTAAGTCTTTTGTCTCTCTTCAAACATAATAGTAGAAGGTTTTTCTGGGGGGAGGAAATGAGGGAGGAGAACAACACAAGACTGAAACAGCAGCCAAGGCTGTAAACTGGAGGTTGCCAGTAAGACAGTGCTTCCAGAAAAGCCCAAGTCTTACTTAAGGAGATGAAATACACAGCAGCCAAAGAACCACTCCCATTTTAATACACCAATCCTTCTTCTTAATCATTAATGAGATCTTAAAAGAAGAAAAAAGGAAAAAAAAACAAACTACCACAACAAAACACAACCCAATACCTGAGGAAAAGAAATCTATTCTATACACAAGTGCTATTCTACACACAAAACACAGAAGATTCTTTTTAAGTTCTCTCTTCATGCTTTGTGTAAATAATCCTACCAACATACTACCTTTTATTTTCATCACTTTATGCTCAGATACACTATGATATAGTTATACAAAGACCATATTTCCTCTGATTTTATTATTCTCATTATTCTAATTTATCATGGGTTTCCACTGAAATTCTGAAATCTCAGTCTCTTCATTCCATGGGAGAACAGACTACGCTTCACAACGCTTTCTCTAAAAGGCACACTCCATTTTGAAGAAATGGTCATTCAGTTGTTCTTTATTTTTCAAAACAAAAATGTAGTTTTAACCAGGATCTATCAGTGCTGATTTTAAGAATGTACAATTTTAAATGAAAACTTATTTCCAGCAGAGTTTAAGACTTTACTTTGGAAATATAACTGAAAAATGCACAGCACTAACTTCACTGGATAGCTTCTAAACATTTAGTCCACTTGACTACTCACTGAGCATGCAGTTTAAAGGCAATCTTTAATGTCTCCTAATTAAAGTTTTGCAAAGCATGTAGGCAACCCTTAAATACAACAGTCTCCCTGAACATGAATTTGACCTTCCACAACCCCAATTCAGGATTTCTCCATACAAGTAACTTTTATATAGGCAAGTTTTATTGGGAAGTGCACTAATCCATTCCCACCTATAATATGTATTTGCATGACTGAGGCCAAAATTAGCTGAAACTTTTATATGTGAAGACAACTAGACGAAACAAAGGAGTTCTAATTAAAGTCTCAATCATACAAAAGCTCCCAAAGGAAGCCAAGACAAAACTAACCACTTTATAAAACATACACATATTCTAAACATTAATTGATGCCTTTTGAACTTCTCAATATTGCAGTTGGAGAAGAAAAATAGATGGCAATCTGGAATTCTAAACTGAGTGAGATAAACTAGGCTAACTACCAAAGAGTTAAATCATCCAATGACGCTCATTTGAAACCTTGTCAGTACAGACACTCTGAAAACATAGAACATCTATATATTAATACTCTCACTCCTATCCAGGGATAGTAAGAAAAAAGAAAAGGTATGCAAGCAGCAGCCTTTATGTGCCTTTTATACCTTTCAGAATGTCTTCCTTGCAAAAAACTAAGCCCCAAAACAACAAAGCAAAAAAAAACCCAACACCAAACAGAAAACCAATCAAAGAAAACCCAAACCCCACAAAATTGTCAAAAGTAACTGCTCTCACTCATGTAGTCTTTGCATACCCATGCTTGTCTCACAGAAAGAAGGATTCGCTGATGAACCTTCTTCACATGTACCATTCTCTGTCTGGTTATATACATTTTCTGTGGCATTTTACTTCTGGCTGAATTGTCCAATGGAAAAAGCACAGTAAGACAGGCTAGAACATCATCAATGTGCTTCTGTGGTATAAGCCTGATTTTGTAAATGATAAAGAACATGAAATAACTGAGTATTTTGATTTAATACATTATTTTTCTGCAAAGACAGCTGTGGTCTTTGCCACCTTTTATATGCCTTATTGGACACCAGGATCTTGTACGTGTCATTAGACATGCCTAACTCTATGAATGACGTGTCTATTTCCAATCCCATTTGCTCCATTATTCAAGCAGTTGCTGTTTCAACTAAAGAAAAATTGCAGTTATCAGGTTTAAAAAATCCTATTTTTGGTGGGAGGGGAAAACCCCACACATCCCACAAAACAGATTTCCACCCTTTTTATTCATCTGCAGCTCACTTTCATCTCATCCAGATTCTTGGACATCTGTGAAGGAGAGACAGTACCCACATGGGTGGTTAATTAATTGTTAAATTGTGGCAGAACATATGTTCACATGAAAGAGTCTCTCTTGTCTGCTCTCCTATTCCTGACAGCAGCTAAGGACAGATATTCGAAGACAAAGCACAAAAGCATGACAAACAGAGAGCAATTCATTCCCTAGAATGGCAGTGCTTTCAAAGCCTGGCAACTCCAAGCCACAAGTGCAGCACATTTATATCCCCATTTCATCCACACTCTGCAAATCAAATAACCCTTCTCATGGTATTTTTGGTGTACAATCTTGGCAACATGTCTCAAAATGCCTGGCACGAGGAGTGAGGGGAAGGGGGTAAACAGTGGTTTCTTCTGATCATTCTAAATGTATTGCATGCTAATTTAATTTTCAGTTGATTCTTTCTGTGCTATGATGCAATCACTACGAATTCACCTCCCCGCAAGAATTCATATTTGAAATCTTCTGGGTTTTTTTTTTTTGTATAATTGCCCAAAATACACTGACATTCACTGAATTTCAGACATTTGAGGTCACTGAAGGGTTGTAGGATGATCTCTGAAGCACCTCTGCTTTTTTGTTTCCTGAAAACTTTTGTCTGCTATAAACGCCCCACCCTCCCTTCCTAAACCATTTGTCTTTTGAATGTTATTCAAAGCAGCCAAAGATGGTAACTCTGTACTCACCCCCACTCTATGTCCTATCTTTTAAAGGGTTACAGGAAAGCCACACTGTTAACTCTATAATAGCTTATAGAACCTAAAAGCCTTACGCAAAGGAACTTGTTGAAAGCTTTGTGAAAATCCATATATACCATATCAGCTTACATAAAGGCCTGCAGATTCTCAGTTTTGCAATTTGTGACTCACCCCTCTCATTAAATCTCCCATAATATATAGCATTTATGCATATTATGGCTCCCTTGTAATCTGCTTGATGTGGCAGTCCCTACTTTCCTACACAAGTGTTGCAATCCCTCTTTAAAAAGAATTACATTCGCCACCCTTCTTCCATCTAGTTTTCCCACTGTTTGTGCCTTAAGGAATACAGCACAACAGGCAAATTCAATTACTTCATGGTTGAGCTCCTCTAGAATTCAGTAAACGTTTCCATATCTTGCAACTTGGCACTAGTTGGTTTATCAGACTTACTGACATGCCAGCCAGGGGTGAATCTAGAGAACTGTATCCATAAAGATCCCTACCCCCTTTCCCATTTCCACAATAAATCTCTGCAGCCTTGTCTTCTGTGAACTCTGGCAGCAAGTGTTAGAACGCCAGTTGTCCTACAGTAAACACACCTGCAGTGATCTGTCTTTGGAACAACTTCTTGATTTACCCAAAAAGACATACCACATTTTTTAGCATGAATCAGAAGCAAGAAAGTATTTCCTTTAAGCAGTTCCACTACATTTACAGATCATGGCAAGGTTCACAGCTTCAGGGCCAAAACAACCCGAATGAAGAGGCATAGCAAAGCTCCCAGCACGCCTGTTACTGACATGCACCCATATGCAGCCCTGTCACCTTCTCCAGCTGCGGTCTCCAGATCCTGGTTACTGGCTCATCCACTACCACTAATAACACGTGAAATCAAACAACTCTTTATTTCGCTTCATACACCAAAGAGTCTGGATTTCATTATGAACGGTACAAACAGCAAAATAAGCTATATATACTGAGCCTTACGCCAATTTTAATCACTGATTGCCATGTCAAGGCAGTTAATCATCCCTTAGGGAAACAAGTGACAGGGAAGAAGTCACTCCCGGGCCGCCGGCAAGGCCCCAGGTATGGGGCTACGCTCACAGCCCTTGCTCCGCGCCACCACCGACCCCGACAGTCTCGCCCGGCCGGCGGGAAGCCCCGCAGGCTGGGCCCCGCGGTGGGGGCACTGCTCCCCTCCCGCCGCTACCGTTCCCAGGCTCGCCTC
Organism: Agapornis roseicollis; assembly: GCA_002631895.1. Taxonomy (NCBI): domain Eukaryota; kingdom Metazoa; phylum Chordata; class Aves; order Psittaciformes; family Psittacidae; genus Agapornis; species Agapornis roseicollis. The sequence goes on from NDXB01005306.1 coordinate 96,566, forward strand.
CCGCAGCAGCCGCACCAAGCTGCACCCCCCGCCGCAGCCCGCGGGGCCGGGGTACGAGCGTCCTCCCCACCGCCCCTCGGCTCCGCTGCGGCTTCCCTGGGCCGGCGAGGGACAGCCGTCCTGCCTGCACGGCCGCAGTCCCCGGGCTCCACCGGGGCTCCGCCTCCCGGTGCCCGCCAGCCGCGGCCCCCCGCGGAGCGCCGGCGGCCGCCCCCTCACCTCGGTAGCGGCGCGAGGCAGCGTGGCAGGCGGTGAGGAGCAGGACGGCGCCCAGCGCCAGCACCTTGGCGCTCCTCATGCTGAAGTAGTAGTTGATCTCCCGCTTGCCCCCGGTATAGGCCAGCGCCGCCATCTTGGTTCCTCCATGACAACAGTGTGCGATGGAACAGGCGGGCGCTGCGGGGCAGCACTGGGTCCCCGCTGGCGGCGAAGGCAGACCCCGCCGCTACTGCCGGCGGCCACCGTCCCCACCGGAGCGGCGGGCAGCAGCCCGACACCCCGCTACCGGGGCGGAGCCGCCGGACTCCTCCTGGCGCCGCTTCGTCCCCTCGCCCTCCAGCGGCCAGCCCCAGCGCTCAGCCTACCGACCCGCGGCGGGTCGCTCCGGGCCAGCGGCTGAGGGGCGGCGGAGAGGCGGGCATCTTGCCGGCCCCAGGCACCTGTCTTCTCGTCAGGGGCCATTGGGACTGGGCTCCACAAGGAGTGTCGGGGCGAGGGGTTATACCTGACCCGGTACGTGACTGCAGGCACTGGGCAGTGCTGGCTTTTCTCCAAGTGATGCCGAAATCTCAGCGAAAGGAAGTCCTGTTCCTCCACAGGGAGTTACTCGAGTCGTAACTGGGGAAAGGTGCAGAGCAGCGAATCTGCTCGCCGAGCCCTGGCCCTCAAGGGAGTCATGGTTGGATGAAGCCTTGGGTGCCATGGTTTAGTGTGAGGTGTCCCTACTTATGGCAGGGGGGT
>NDXB01005307.1:9011-34730 GCA_002631895.1 Agapornis roseicollis
AAGTGAGATTTCCTAAGATAAAATTCCTTAAATTTTTTTTTTTTTTTTTACTTTTTTTTGTTTTTAACAGAAAGACAGATTATCTAATTCAGTCTTTAATGTAAACTACACTTACTGGAATGGAAGTGGTAGGATAAAGAACATCTGAGGCTCCAGATGTGATCTGAATCTCATAGTTCTTGGTAAACTAAAAACCAAACTCACACCAAAACCTTAAACAGATATTTCGTTAATAATTGTCTAGCCTCTAGCTTTAAGTAAGTCTGTTTATAGGGCTTGCACCAACCCCATAAACTTATTCATCCACCACAGTAATTAAAACAATCTCTTTTATGTAGGTTTGTTAAAAGTTATATCAAAGCAGTAGTTTAGTTTGAAGTCTATATACCTCCTGCTGTTACATAAAATTATTCTGGAGTGTTAAAGCTAAAAAAAAAATAAACCCTTTCTGATCACTCAAGCACAGTAAACACAGAGACATTTTTGCAGAGGCTTTATTCTGGATGTTGGCCAAATTAACTTATAATTCTAAAAATAAAACAAAGCTGTCAATGCAAACTAATACGAAATGACAACATATCACTCTAAATCGTTATCACAGCATGAGGTGTTAAAATGTGTAAAACCAATTTTAGTCTTGCATTTTTTTTTTTTAATATATATATATTTTATGGGGAGGTTTGATCAAGCAAAATCATGCTATGGTCCAAACTTTTAATTTAGAAGTAGTAAAATAAAAATTAGTTACATTTACATATGTGTGCATAATTTCAAAAGTCTTGGAATTTCTGCTTTAGTCTGTAAGAGAAACAGAAAAGGTAAAGAGTTACAGCTAATACTAGGCTATAGTGGCTCTCAGAAGCTGAATATCTGAACATTGATACAACAGAAGAAAACACTAAAGTCAGAAAAAGAAAGTACAACTGGTATTTTCACTAAAATAGTAACTTGCAAAGAACATTAAATCCTGTGTGTATTCTTTTATTGCAATTGTAGGTTAATAGAAATGTAACTGTTGCTTATTTTATTCCTCTTAAAGTTATAGTTTGCAATTTGTTGGCAACCTGATGACCAGGTAGGTAGATGCAGTTTTGCATATGCATCTATAGTGCATGTTAAACTTCTGGGCAATTATTTCAAAGATATGTTTAACAGCTATTTGGAGGCTTGGTGATTGCATTCTGAAAAACAATGATTTCTAAAGAAACCCCAAACATGGTAAATCAATTTAGAAACAACACACCCACACCCATTGTTGTTTGGTTTGTTTGGGTTTTTTTTTTAATGATCCAATCTAATTGCTTAGGGTTCTAAATAATAAAAACTACCCACAATAAATGAGATATTAATCAGTAAAAAGCCAGTGATTCTTTCACCTGTTAATACTTTAGGGAAATAGCCAAATGCATGGAAAATATTTTTAAATCCTCTTTACCATAAATGTAAACCCAGAAAATCAAGAATTTACTTTATCTTCTTGAATCACATATTTGCCATCAAATTTGTTTGTTTGGCTGTAGCAGCTGATCCCATATAAAAATTCCTGTGGCAGATCCCACTGGGTGGCAACAGTCACCTGAGTGTGGGAAGTTGTGAGGAGAGAAAGGGGTCCAGCAGCCTGGGCTTATTGAGTTGTACCAAATGACCTTTCTTCAGCTAGACCCTGAAGTAAGAGATCCTTGAAGCTGTTTCATTTGACAGCCAGCTTTCTTCTCCCCTTGTGATAAATCTCCTCCATGGATCAGAAAAGATCTCAATACTTACTGGCTAAGAGAACTGAAAATGAAGAACACTTGTTTATCCCAGTAGCACTCTCAAGAGTATATACATGCACAAATTACTGATAAGTATGCTTGCATGGGCTATGCTCTCTTCCTCCAGTAGTGCTCAAGTATTTTACATAACTAATTAAGCAAATTAAAGAAGCAGTCCTAGCAACAAGGATCAGAATCCTATTTCACCACTTTCATGTGAGTATCCCGCACAGTAGGCTACAGAGTCACCCTCTCATTGCTTTCTTGTAATTATTATTTAATCCTTTTCTGTGCCCTGGCAGTGGAGAGTGGTCAGCAGGTAAAGTCCAGAATAGTTGTTAATTATTTCCTGGCAATTCAAGTGCTTGAGTACCCTCCAGCTGAAAATTACAAATAAACTCCCTTTCTGAGCAGTTGTGTGCTTCCTGGGTCTTACTAAGGTTATGTTGGTCCCTTTGCATGGTCAATAACGCCATGGTAAGGCCAATGAGCTTTGAAAGCTCTCTGAAGTTTATACTCCATCTATTCCTCAAAATTTTTATCCGTCAAGAGTCAAAATATGAATTTTGATCCTCAGCTACAGCTGCACGATTCTTGTATAAATCCAACAAATTCTCCAGATTATTCTAGATATAACATAATGTTAGATTTAATTGAAACAAACAAATACTAACAATGCCAAAATTTGTCTGTGCATGGTAACAAAGTGATACATTGTCTTTGAAAAGAATTTAAATACGCTTTTTGTTTTCCCTGTTAACTTTGTAACTGGCTAAGCATAAATATTTTGAAAATGCATATAATTTATTTGACTGACATTAATGACTTCTTTGGAATCAACCTAGTCAAGTGAATCAATACATACACTGAATACATACATAATTTGGAAACTATTTAAGTAACTGGTGGAATAAAAAAGGTGTACATATGCATACCAGCTGCACAAACCAGGACTGCTGAAACAGTAGTAGTCATCCTACTAAGCAGGCATGCTGTTTTCCATAGCATGTTTCTATGGGTTTGTGTCCAGAATGCTTTTGAAAACTTATTCCTCTTTTTCCTTTTTGGGTTAGTAAGTCAGTTCTCAGAAACTGAAATGAATAATAAAGGCATGTGACAGGAGAAGCAAGACTCCAAATTGTCAGAACAGTACTAGGAACATATGTTAATTAATCTGTCTTTTCTGTGTTCCCACAACAGCCAACATATGTAGAGTGGGGTTCAGATGAAATAATAATTAAACAGTACACATAAAATATACTTATGCTATCAGTCTAATCTTGTACGTAGTGTTATGGAAGGACTGTATCCTGATTGGATTTGAAAGAAGAAAAGACCATATGGATCAGTTCAGCAAAGATACCTTGTGATTGTAAATAATGTGACACAAAAGAAGGAATTGATTATAATTCATGTTGTTGAAAACCTCATATAATGCTACTTATTTATTTATGCCTCACTTTTAACATGGCTTATTTTCAGCTTGTTTCCTTTTTCTTATTAAGAAAAATATTGCATCCAAGAGAAAGATCATTCTGGTACATTTCATTTGAAATTACATCTCCTAGATTTTCAGAGCTTGTAACAAGTAAGTAGAAAGAATACATGAGATGCAATCTCTAACCCTTTGTCAGTGATCAATGAACCCTAACAATGGAAGAAGACTCAGAGAAGAGAGGCAAGGACGATGTGCTCATGAAGCTCAGAAAAGAATGAAAGAAAAAAACCACAGCTATCATAAAGGAAACTGAAATTCTCTCAACATCAAGGGTACCAGAAAGTGGACTTTGCCATGAATAAATGGCTGTATCAGTTGAATGGGTCAACTCTTTATGTAAATGATGTTCCTAAAATAATCAATCAAAAGCATCATCTACCTGAGTCACCCAGATCAACAGGAAGAAATAGTGATGTGCCTCAGCCCAGCATAGAGGATATAACCCAAGCAACCAACAGAATGAAGAGAGGCAAAAAGCTTGAGCTGGCTTCAACCTATGCACTCCTTCCCAGTGATTGGAGATGCCCAGTGTTGTGACAGTGAGCATGTACAGACTGGTAATGGGGATCATGTCTGTGTTGTGATCTAACTGTATATTTGTGTTATATTCTGCTTTAGAGGTTTAGATTGGATATAAGGAAGAAATTGTTTACTGTTAGGGTGGTGAGGCACTGGAATGGGTTGCCCAAGGAAGTTGTTCAAGGCTAGGTTGGATGAAGCCTTGGGTGGCATGGTTTAGTGTGAGCAGGGGGGTTGGAACTAGATCATCTTAAGGTCCTTTCCAGCCCTAACTATTCTATGATTCTATGATTTGATTCTATGATTCTGTGATTCTATTCTATGATTCTATGTGTTGTGAATTCAGTATACTGCTGTATCACTTTTCTAAATCAAAATCCCCTTTAATGTCAATTATCTTCAAATAAGTACAATTAAGATTTAAATATTAAATCTTCCTCACATGAAAAATCTGAAAGAACAAGAGATTATTGGACTCTGCCACTCAGCAGTTTATATTTGTGAAATATACCTAACATTCTGAAATTACCATGTTTTAAAGCCAGAATTGATTATATTGAAGGAAATGTAGGAATTGTAGCAAAAATAATGGTAGCATACAATTCAAATAATTAAAGTTAAATCACTATGCTGACATAAATAAAACACTTAAGGGTAAATTTAAAGCTTATTTTTAAAAGTCTCATCTGAAACATCAGAACTGTTGACATTTCCAGGTCTTGTTTAAGCAAAGTAGTTATCGTATGTTGGAACTGTGAGCACAAAGAGTGTTTTCAAGATAGATTTTAAACACAAGACTAGCAATGTTAAGGTTAGGTACATTTCAACATAACTTTTGTTTCCTCTACATGGAAATTCTTGGCTTCTGAAATGAATTTGGTGAACTCCTTCTACAATCAACAGGGAGAAGTTCTAGTTCTAAAGAAAATGTGATCCACTTTAAGGTCAGTGTGTAAAACAGCTCAATTGATTTATTTTTCAAATAATTGTTAATACATACTGATATGTCCAACTACCGAGAATGTAAGCATGCTTAGCTTTCTTCATAGTGCCTGGAATTTCTGAGAACTGTGTTTCATACTGTCCTCACTAACCTTGACTTCACTTGGTTCTTGATTATAGGCAGCCCACTGAACCAAAGCTCTTGCAGCAAGTGAACATCCTTAGGATCTAATTTGACTTCCTGTGAAACATAAACATAAAATTTTTCCATGCATTTCATTCTAACACTGAGGTTAATTTATTTCCATGATAGTGACCCATAACAAATAATGCAGAATGACTTACATTACTAGATAAGTTGATCCAAGATTGTAATATATTCGCTATTTTTATTTATATTTAATAATATGTGTTATAGATAGTACATATTTATCTATATGTAAGTATACATGCACGTATATATTTTCAGCAGGTTTTACCTTTGCAGCTACAAAAACAGTGCAACAATTTTATCTAATTACATGTTGGTTAGCAATAGGACTTCATAAATACATGAAGGGAATAATCAGAATATTGAATAACAATTGTTACATAAAATATCCTTCTGTCTGATATATTTGACTAGGTACCTAAACGAATTAGAGAGCATGGAGATTTTTCTCTTCACATTACATGCATATTTACCTTCCCCTCAAAAGAGAATGATACAGATACCATATACAAACTTTTTTTCTCTGAAATAAACAAAGTTTGAAAAACATCCAAACATTTCATAGTTGTTTTTTTGGTTGTGGTTTTGAGGGTTTGGGCTTTTTTGGGGGCGCTTGTTGGGTTTTTTTAAGTGACATTCTATGATGAATAGGTAAATATTTATGGTTCTTAATTTTAGGCAACAAACTTAAGTGCCTGGACTAGGATCTTAGTTTTCCTTTGAAGTCACTGAAGAGAAATGTTGACTTTTCCAAAAGCTGATTTATAGTATAAGCATAGCTGAATTATCCAGGTTATACTGTTGAACTACTCATACTTTCCTAATAATCCACACCCCATACCCATTAATAAGCACCTTCAACACTGCACATTTTTGATGTGTTGTCTAAAAAATTGTGTCCTGTTGCTCAGAGGAAATAAGAAGTCTACTTGTCTTTCAAGGAGGGCAAGTTCTAAGACAGAAAGCCCTTTTTGTAGACCCAATGCCATTTTCCAAAGATCTCTGGAGGTGGCTGGTGCCAGACTACTTTTGTGAAGTCTAACAATACAAAATTATTCAGATCATTTTATTCATATGCATCCTCTTACTTGTGACAAGAAGAACATAGTATAGAAACCAGACATACTTCTAAAATCTCTTCTGCTTTCTGTTCATAAAATCTAGTAATATAATACATGCACAAGCACACATATTTATAATGTTCTATTTCTTTCAGTCCTCTTTAAGACAGCATTCACTTAAAAATAGTGATATTATTAAGCCTCTATGCATTTTTTTTCTGTTGTTTGTTTTTTGGTATGGTTTCTCCCTCCCTCCCACTATTTAATAATATATTATTATTATCCTGTTCCTCCTAGTGGCATCTGTTAATTTTATTTGCTGTGTAATTTGATTACATTTACCCAATTTCTTAATGATTGCATTGTGAATAATTAATAATTTCATATTCAGTTTCATTGCCAGGAAAACATTCATCTAGCTGACATGAAGACCTTTTCATGTAATCAGCTGTAAAAACCCCTGTTTCCTTTTTTCAAATGGCACATCTACCCTCTGGGCAACCTCTTACAGTATTTTACCACCCTTGTTATAAAAAGTTTCCTCCTTGTGTCTAGCCTGAATCTCCCATTTATCTGGATTTCTCCAAGGCTTTCAATATGGTTTCTCACAGCCTCTTTATAGAGAAACTGACACACTATAGTCTAGACAAGCGGTCTGTGCCATGGGTGGAAAGCTGGCTGACAAACTGTACACAGAAAGTCTTGGTAAATAGCACCTTTTCCAGCTGGCAACCTGTCACTAGTGGGGTGCCCCAGACACATGGGGGTCCTGGTGGACAGCAAGCTCAATACAAGTGAACAGTGCAGCTGTGGCAAAGACTGTCATGGTTTAAACACAGCTGGTAAGCAAGTACCATGTACCCACTTGCTTGAAATATGCACCAAACTTTCCCATCTTCCTGACTTGAGCAAAAGCAATCCCATAAAACAATTTGACTCCTGAATGCAGGAGCGTCCCAGACTTTTTTTCCCCCAGCATATTCTTTATGTGTCAGCACAGAAAGAGAATGGCACAGAATGGAAGGGGGAGAAATAAAATATTTAAAGATCCAGATTCAAGGAATGTTATCACTGAACTCACCAGCTGCCCAGAGTAGTACATCAGACAGACAGCTTTCCTTTTCTAAAATGATATAGTGTTGCACAACTGGAATCAAATTAGTTTAGTGATTAGACTTTATCTTAGGCAAATACAAAGGGAAATAATGAATAGAATAAAGCTGCATTGTCAATGTAATATGGACTAGAAGCTCCTCCTGGTGCCTTCAACTGATATAATAAAGCATTTGAAGGAAAGACATACATGGAACAATAGAAATCCCCTACTTGATAGTTGCTAAATCTGGATGAACCCCAAGTGGGGAGCAGATTTATTTAAACAAAGAGATGGGCAAAAAATTATTTTATTTCCTGTGTTGACATAGTTCAAACTGTTCATTCTTCCAGTCTTTCCTGAGACAATAACTTCTGGAATAAGCTTTCCTTTGATTCATCCTAAGTGGAACAATGCACTTTTAAGTACCCAAACATACAATGGAATACTGATTGACAAATTCCCACTGAAGGCCCTAGGCCACTATGAAAATTTTCAGATAAATTCCTTATCTTGGCTGCACTTCCAAGCCTTTAGAGGTTCAGTCATTTCTAATTTACCGTGAGAGTTCTGGGAAAATAATCCTTACTGATGGCAAAACTCATGAAAATCATGTTTCCCAGGAAAAACAGGGCCTTCTGGGGGAGGGGAGGCGGGCTGGAAAAAATTAAAGAGGAATATCCAAAATTAGCTGAACATGGAATTAATTGTAAGAGATACAGTTGTATGAGATAAAGGCACATACGTGCTGTTCTGTATGGAGCACATCTGTTATATTTTTGTTTTCTTTGTGTACACAATGCTATGATTCTTGAAGTTGTATGTGTTACTTCAATATAAACATTAAGATTTTCAGTGGACTTAATAGGTGATGATAAGATCTTTTCTTTTCTTCTGCTCTGAAATAAAATAAATGTGTTGTAATGTACCTCATTAACTTTCATTAACTTTGAGTTTTAAGGCAAGTTTTTATGTTTTTCTTACCCTGTAGAAATAAAATAGATACAGAAATAATCACTTACATTTTGCTGACTTTTCTTCTTTTTTCTTCACATCATAGAGTGATATTCCCCCTACATTTTTAAAGGTTTGAAAAGGAAAGCTGAAATGTTCCTACTAGAAATCTACTAAAAATAGCATTGTGTACAAAATGAAATTCACAGAATCACAGAATCAATCACCAGGTTGGAAGGGACCTCTAAGATCATCAAGTCCAACCCAATTCTGCCAGAACATTATTCAGACTTCAAAATAAAATAAAATAAAAAACAAAACACAAAAACCCTAAAACAAACAAAAAAACCCCCCTCCATATTAAAGAATGTGGGGATTCAAGACTACTGAGGCATGTTAGGAGTGGCTGCTGCCTTCAGCCCTACAGCCTAAGGCTCTCTCCTCCCTAGCTGCTGGAGCTCAGACTGGTACCTGGGGACTTGGAGTCTCTGCCCAGGGTCAGACAGGTCAGCTACTGCTTTTCCATTTGCATGGGAACAGGCAGTGAAATTAAACAGAAAAAAAAAAGTCGTTAAGAAAAAAGGATATATGTAGTAAAAAGATAGCACAGATAACAGTGATCAGGCACAGGGCTGAAACAGGCAAGTGTACTGACTGGCCTTGCTTACATGCCAACTGGCAACATTTTTTTCTCCTCTGTGTCTTCCCACACTTGTTCCTCCCTGATCTCATGTGCTGTAGTCTTTTCCCCGTCTTTGGTGCTTTCTTTCCCTAAGCATCCCAATGAAAGTTTAATACATTCCCACCAACCTCACTCAAATAATGCTTAATACTCTTGCCACTTTTGTGTCTCCATACCAGTTACAACGTTCAAAGTAACCATCTTCAAGGCTATACCAGAATAGTTTCTGTACTGCCCACCCAACAGTGGGTGAAAAGTTCCACTCTTCATTATTATCACTGTTACTAGTTCTTGTTAGTTTTTTTATTGGTATGTTTAACAATCACTTTCTTTGTTACTTATTTACCTTACATAATGAATAGTCTTTAACCAAGTAACTTAAACAAGCACATGCCCTCATTTTCCAGATTCTTTTACACATAATGTAAGTGCTGTTTTGTAAACTGATAAAGTAAGATAAAATTCTTGGTAAAATATGCTGTTTGGTTTTATATCTCCGAGCACAAGCAGGTCACTCTGTTAATTTCTGTGATTAAAGCACTTTCCCTTATTGTCCTTATTTCTTTTGATTATTTTTTAAATAGTCTTTTTAAATAGTAAAAATAAAAATAAGTGCTTCTGATTCATGTGTTTTTCTTTTTCTTCTAAATTTATTTTCTGTCTATTTCTTATTGTTATTAAAAATATCATCCACTTACATATCTGAAATGCCCACTATTTGTAACTCTTCAATTATATTACATTTCTTGAAATTCACATAGGTCAGAGTGTTAACAGTAGGAGTTACAAGGACCTGATGAGATTGTTATTCTTCAGTGTAGGACTTCAAATCTACTCCAGTAAAATGAGCGTGTGTCCTGGGTTCAACAGTTGCAGTCAGTTTTTCTTCTCTTTAGTAGCTGTGTTTTGACTTAACCTGGGAACAAGGCTGATAAGGCCAATGTTTTTGGTTGTTGCTGAGCGATGTTTGCCCTGACCAAGGACTTTGTGAGTCTCATGCTCTGCCGGAGAGGAGGGGGGGCCGGGAGGAAGGAGGGACAGAACCCAAACTGACCAAAGAGGTATTCCATACCATAGCACATCATTCCCAGGGGGTAACTGGGAGTTACCTGGAAGGAGAGGGAACTTCCTGGTTGAGCTGGTTTTCGGCAGGTGGTATCATACCCTCTTCCCTTGTTTTCCTTGTTGTTATTATTATTGGTGATAGTGATAGTGATTTGTGTTGTACCTTAGTTACTGGATTGTTCTCATCTGAACTCGTGGGAGTCCTTCGGCTCATGTTTCCTCCAACTCCTCCGGGAGCGGGGAGGAAAGAGGGGAGGGCCAGAAGGGGGAAGGGGGGGGGTTGAGTGGGTGAATGTGCTGCCTGGCTGGGTTTAAACTACGACAGCATGCTAATGATGTCCAGGGACGTTGTTAAACACAATTTGAACACAGCACTTGGAGATGGAAAACCCGAAAAGCACTTCTGCAATGTTATTTTTTTCTTTCCAATGTCATGTACTGCTTTGCTTGGCTGCTACACTACATGTCCTCAAATTAACTAATTTTAATGATACTCTTTTACATGTTTGTTGAAATGTTTTAGGTTCCTGCAGTCTAATGTTATCCTATTACGATGAGGTGATCCTCACTACTAGTTAGCTTGAGAAACTGCTGAGCAATCTCTGTTATTACTGATGTGACATGTTCTCAAAAGCATTATAAATTCTTGTGGCATTTAAAATATTTATGTTAAAATTTTCTTTCTTCTTAAATATATAAAGTAAAAATAAATAAATTAGACCTTTCGGGAAAGCCAAAGCATTTAGGAAATTATAATCCCTGCATCCTGTTTTATATAAATATATATATTATAAATATCTTCTCTCACAGTTGCAATTAATTCTGGACTTTAAAATATAATAGCCAAAGTGGTAAAAATGCTTTCAGTAGATACACGGAAAATATGAAGTCCCTGTGGAGCTACTTACTTAAGTATTAAGAAATGCTCAAACGAGCCAGCTGTTGGGTTTAGTGTTTTAATCATTAATTCTCAATTGCTGAAAAGTTCACCATATGTACTTACATCAACACATTTCTGTGACATAAAATAATTTCAGAATGAATGTTTTTTAATTATTAAAGCATTGATATTATTTTTCACCATTTTTTGTAATTTTTCAATTCCATATTGGGACAGAGAGTTTTCTGGATATAAAAAGCTTCTCTTAAGGGACAACATTTTCTATTAATTTCTGCCAAGTTAGTTTGGAAATGATACCATGGCAAGGTTAGGTGTAGGTGTCACATTTTAAGCCCAGCCAGTAACTCAGAACCATGCAGCTGCTCTCTCACTCCCCCCATTATTCCTCCCCCAGCTCCCAGAGGGATGAGGAGGAGAATCGAAAGAATGTAGTTCCCACAGGTTGAGATAAGAGCAGTCCAGTAACTAAGATATAACACAAAACCACTACTGCTACCACCAATAATAATAATGATAAGGGAAATAACAAGGGAAGAGAATACAACTGCTCACCACCTGCCAACCGATACCCTGTCCAACCCAAGCAGTGATATAGCCGTTCCAGGTAACTCCCCCCAAGTTTATATACTGGGCATGGCGTGCTGTGGTATGAAATGCCTCTTTGGTTAGTTTGGGACAGATGTCCTGTCTCTACTTCCTCCTGGCTTCTCCTCCTCCCTGGCAGAGCATGAAACTCAGAAAGTCCTTGGTCAGAGTGAACATTACTAAGCAGCAACTAAAAACATTGGTGTTATCAGCATTGTTTCCAGGCTGAAAGTCAAAAGCACAGTCAAAAGCCAAAAGCACTTTTTCCTTTTGAAAAGTAAATAATTTTTTACAGAATATTTCATATTCAGCTTCATTTCAGTAATTAAGCTGTATATTCTATCTGTGCAGAGGCTGGAATAGACCACTGAAACTTATTTTACTGTATAATCAAGTTTGTGCTTGTAATGAGAAAAAGTTTTGGTTGGTATTATAAAGTTAACTTGCAAAAAAAGGCTATTCATAGAATGTACTATTCATCGTTATTTGGATGTGAAATGTGCTTTCAAATAATTGGGCTTGTGATAGATCTTTTAAAAGCTGATGCCTGATCTGGTTCATGAAGCAGAACAGATACATTTATCCAGTTGTACATTTTCAGTAGAAGGTGATAGTATAGAAACACAGCTCCAGTGTCTGCATCTATTACAGAATTAATCTGTAATCCAGGTTTACTGCCAATGGAAGATTTAGTTGACTGATATATTTCCATAAAAGGTGAAATTGGAATAAAACAAGAAAGCAAACATGAATTCTTCCCTCCTAATTCTCTGGTATTCCAGTGGTCTTTTTTCAGACAGGAAAGTAGGGGCATCTACACAGTTATTCCTGTTTGGTTTAGAAATGAGTTTTGGAGCAGATCTCTATGTTGGCCTGAGCACTCTGGATGAAATTTACCAAGACAATACACTCCAGGTGTTTGTCTGGTGCCTGAACAGATAATGGATGTTCTCTTCAAAGTAAAGTCACTTTGAAATACTTAGTGTAGACTTCACATCCTCACTACCAACTGTTTCACTGAGCAAGCCCAGTCCTATTTATTTCTATTGCAAATTCACTGAGTCCAATTCATTTTGGGCACATGGAATAACTGTACATGTGCAACACAGATGGCAAATTAATATGAACAAATTGTGTCACACTGTAAGCATGTCAGACTTATTATGGATATCTACAGCAAGATGGATACTCCTGTGCATATTGAACAACTGTCCAAACAGACAGAGCCTTTTCTTCAGCTAGGATAGGTGGACTTCTACTTAAGTAGCCCAAGTTTTTGCTTTTTGGCTAGCAACTTTCTTGTTAGAAAAACAGAGTTGTATAGATAAAATTCTGTCAGCTGTTCTTGGGAGATGATGACATAGCCTTTAACAGAAGTCACAAAATTGCATGCCTTTATTTCTTTGTAATATTTACTCTTTTCTGCACATGAGAATAGAAAGCAAATCTTGCCATAATATTAGTGATATCACCTTCCTATCAGATTCTGGATACTCTGAATAATAATAAAGATTGCTTGAAATAATTAAATCTAATATTAATATAATAATAAACTGTGCTTTTTATCAGCAGTCATGTATCAACACAGAGAAAAATTGTGTCTATCAAAAAGTGTTTTCAACTGAGCTTTGTTTCTGAAACTTGCATTCATCTCATTCACTGTCCTGTACCAATCAATTTTGGGTTTACTTGTGCAAAGAAAAATCTAGTTTAGTTTCTGCTTATTAAACTTTCCAGATATATGAACTGCTTTCATGTAAATAGAAGCGTATAATTTGACAGTGACAGAGGCTAAAGAGTGTAATCCCCTTTTATAGCATAAACTGGTAATCACTGCGTTGCTGTGCAAGCTTGCTTCTGAGTTACATTGAGGGGTGTTGCTATTCTTTCTCCTACAAACTTCCCCATTTTATCACACCTGATACTTTTCTTTCTTCTTCTTTTTTTTTTATTTTTTGCTACTGGGGTTACCTTTCTTGTATTCACATGAGTAGGAATACAAGATAACAACTTTGGCAATAATGCACATTCTTAGAAACTTCGCTGAACTTTGTTCCATGTCTTTGATTCCAATCATAAGACATCCCACAATTGGACCTTTGTACTTCACCAAAAGTATAGTGCACTGCTTGTCATACAAATAACAATCCTATGAAGATGAGACCTCCATATGAAGATAACATGTCCGGTTGCTGCAAACGACTGAAAACAAAATTCATCCTGGCTCCTCTTGACACCAAAGCTTATATTGCCAAGTTCAGAATATAGATAAGCTGTAAAAGTAAAGAACCTGACTTTTTCAGTTTGTATGAACAATGCACTTAAATCTTCTATTTTTAGTTCCAACAGCTATTATCAATCTAAATGAGCCATCTAAAACTGCTGAATTAATTGGGTAGTAAATGGATTATTTAACAGCTATTTTCCCAGTGTGGGAGCACTGTCATCAGTCAATAATAATTTTTGGTTGAAAACAATGGGTAAAAGCAAAAAATAGTATCTGTGAGCTGACATCTTAAGCACCAAATGTTAATTCTAATTCAAAAAATAATACCGCTATCAGCAGCTCAAAAAAACTTAGTGGTTGCCTTTAATAATACATGGGTGTTCAGAACAGTGGATGTTTTACTGCCTCTGTGGTTATATAGCAAATACCGTTTCTGCCTTTGTAATTCTTTTTAAAATTAAACAAGCTTCATACTGGTCTTCTTGGGATTCCTGAATAACTTACGTATTTGTATTGAGAAGAAAACGCATTAAGGATACTGACTTGTGTACTGTATTTAACACATTACATTTAGCTATCCAAATTTTTATTCATGATCTACTGACATTGTGAATTATGAACCAAAGCAAAGATACATTTAACCTTTTTTTCCTTTGTAATGTATTTCATCAGTTATAGTACATGATTAACAAATAGCACACATTGGGTTAGGAGAATTAATTTGGCTACCTGTATTTTTATACTTGCATTAGACCCTGCATTAAGCTCTCTGTGCTTAATAAATAGAAAAAGCAAGTATTTTGAGCATTAAATTATGTTAAACTTGTTATTTGAAAAAGATTATATTAATTGTACCCTTGAAGTAAGTATTTCTCTTCATTATGCACAACAGAATCTATTTGTAATTGAAGCAGTCTTGTCCCTAAAAATTACTTTTAAGGTAGGGTCATTTGTGTTTTACACCCAAAGATTTTATTGTCATGTTGTTTATCATCCTTTTGAATAATGCCATGGTGGTATGCTGTTGACAAAGGTATCATAATCTGAATGAAGTGAGCTAAGTAGAAGCAAGGCTAAGATTCCTTTCAATATGTTTTTCATTTGTTTTTCTTGTTTGCTTTTTTTTTTTTTTTTATTTTTCTCTTTCTNGAATATTTCCTAAGTCTTAATGGAGAGGAAGTACCACAACAATAGCCATTTTTATGTTTTTTTTTTGTTTTTTTTTTTTTTTTTTTTTTTTTTTTTTAACTTTAGCATTGCAGGTTTTCTAACCTAAGCTCTTAGCTTACTTTAGGCAAAGCATGTCATTTCATTCTAAGGTAGATAATCAGAATAAACAGAATGAAATGGGCTGTGTAAATGATTCTTCAGCTCTTTTAGAGGGGGCCTAAACAAATAGCTGACACTAGATACTTGCATTTTAAGGCAACAAACATTAGATAAGATTACTCTGCTCCTGCAGGGTCTAATTCCACAGAATTACTGCCATTTCATGTGTGAAGATGAATGTTTACACAATAGGGAAATTATAACACTATTCTTTGTGTTTTGAGAGACTTAAATGGATTCTTTTGTCATTTTATATATATATTACATATACACATATATAATATATATGCAGCTATTATACATATATACACACATATATTTGCATTTATGTATAATGTATCTATATGTATATATATACTATATGTATTTTATGTATACATACATATAAAATATATACAACTGTTATATATGTATAATATGGGTATATGTGTGTGTACAATGCACAGATATGCACATTCACATAGGACTGGTTTTTTTAATTTTACCAGAATATTCACAACACTGTACCCCAGAGAATAGTAAATGTGCTTGTATAATGGAGGATAGACTTCATTGAATCATAAAGCAGCCTTTCTTCTTAGGATAGTTTTCCCTGGAGACATTCCACAAGTGTGCCTACAGTCTCTTTAAAGTCTCTGCTTTACATTTCTGTAACTCTTACAGAAGCAGAAGAAAAATAATTTGTAAAACTCTAATTTAGCACTGGTATGTTTAATGAACTGGTTTGTTTAATGGGATGGGATGGTTCAAGACTGTTAGTTTCAGTTGTTATATTAAGCAAAATTGCTATATGCATACACTTCATCTCATTCTGTTAGTTTCATTTTCTTTTTATGGTAGGGTCTTTAATATTTGAATGGATAGCATAATTCAGCAAAATCCCAGCAGGTAGAGGAAATAAGATATTCTGAGAGCCAGGTTTCAAATCCTGAGAGAACTACAATGCTATTTATGCAAAAACTAGAGGTTAAACAGACATCTGTATCACAATTGCACAGAGAGTATTTGAGAACTTTGGTCTTCATTGAGGTGATAAAAACCAATGTAACCAACAGGTCTCTAAAATGTCAGAAATTTCCACATCCTTAAATAAAAGATTAATTATAGATATATTTATGAGTAAAACAGTCTTAGTTTAAGTCCTGATCAGGGGGGTGTGTTAACTCTTGTAGCTCTTCCAAATGTTGAATGGGAGAAATTAAGATTCAGAATTATAATTGACACAAAAGAAACCAACCATAACAGCTGTTTATACACACACAGCAAAGCACGGCACAGCATATTTTCTGTTTAGTGCAGCCCTAAGCATCTTCTAAATGCCAAAAAAATAGCTTAAATTTTAAAAACTAACGAAGTAATATTTCAGTGATATTACTGAATCATGAAGGTGTTATGAATCTTTTATAAAAGATAATAAAAAAACTCCATTACGCAGTCATTTCAAACCTTTTAAATTGAGGAGAGGAAAGCAAGGTAACGGATTAATTCTATGTTCTGCTTGTTAAGTGAAGGTTCACATCCCAGCCACATTGATATTTATTGGTGAGGAAATGGCTGAGAACTGTGAAATGAACTTCCATAGCAACTGAGCACTTACCTGTTCCATTCCAGGTGTTGTTAGGTTTATCTAATCTATTTATGAAAACATAATAATAAGCACCTCATAGACAATTGCAGTTCGTCTGCATCATATATGAGACATCACTTAACAATCTGCTGAAAGACATTTGAAAACTTACAGTTAAGAGACTTAAATAAGAACTTTAATAACATGAAATAGTCATGATAAAACTCAGCCTCCTCTTCTATTGCCCAACTTCAACAAAAGGCTGGCACTGTGACACATCTTGAAATTTAGCAATTTCAATATTCAATTTAATAAATTTTTAGAAATAAATACCAAAATTCATTGTGTATACTGAATAAAATAAAGTATGGTATCATATTTTCTGATCTCAGCATGGAATTTAAAGAAAAAAGTGAAAAACTCTCTGCCCAAGATATGACCCTGCTCAAAATACACACAACTTTAGTCTATCCTAGCTATGGGCTTCTGATTAATGTAATTGGACAGATGCATGGTGACTGCAGTATAAAGATTGAATTAAAGGTCTTAAAGAAATGGGAAAATGTACCTGAAAAAAGAAAAGAGATTTTTCTTCTAACTGGAGGAGAGTTGTTCAGTGTTTTATATTTCAAGACTGATCATAAATTCAGTCATCAGAAACTGGAGTTGTTTCTGTTTATCAGTAAAACATTCCTAACAAGAAGTCCTTCACTTTGAAGTCCAGTCATTTATTTCTTTGAAAACAGTTATTAAATTTCAGAGTTACTGTCATTTCATATAAACTTTTGATTACACTGTTGTTTTCCTTTACTTATGAAATGCCTACAGTTGAGATTTCTCTGGGGGTAATGTGTAAGTGGCAACACTTTGGAATAACTGTACTTTTTTTTAAAAAAAATGGTGGGCTACTTTTGCTTACTTTGGCTACTTTTTCAGATTTATTTATTTAGACAGATATAGGAATAGCAAACATTCCTGGAAGCCATTTCAAAGCATGTGAGGAACAACAAAGTGATTTGGAATACTCAAGAAGATTTTAACATGTGTAAATTGTGATTGAACAATTTGATTGACTTCTGTGATGAGATGACTTACCTTGTGGATAAGGGGAGAGAAGTGTACAGCTGCAAGCAAAGCTTTTGAAAGAATTTCCTGTAATATCCTTTTAACCAAACTGGGGAGATACAAAGTGGGTAAGTGTTCAGGAAGATAAGACGAAAATTACTATACCTGTCAGGGTCTAAGAGTTGAAACCAATGATACAAGGTCTAAGTAGTGTCAGGTTACTGGCATCTGATTTTAGTGTAGGGGTGATGAGGAACTGGAATAAGTTGCCCAAAGAAGTGGTAAATGCTCCATCCCTGACAGTGTTCAAGGCCAGATTAGACAGAGCCTTGGGTGACATGGTTTAGTGTGCGGTGTCCCTGCCCATGGCAGGAGGGTTGGAACTAGATGGTCTTAAAGTCCTTTCCAATCCTAACTATTCTATGATTCTATGTCTAAACTAAATCTAAAATATTTGTCTTTTCATTAGTTACAGGAAATGAGTAAGCAGATGAAGCTATATGATGCTTCCATCCCAGAACAAGATATATGTACCATTCCCCATCACAGTCTACTTTCCCCTGAAAGAAACACTCAGATATGGACAAATATGATTCAGCAGATTTCTTAGATGTCTGCTCAACTGGAAGACTTATATGTAGGTCCCCCTGTGGAGTAAACGTGTCTCAGTTTAGGAAAAGCCCATAGGATCAGAAGGTGCTGCCTCTGATAACACCAGATGATTCCAAGGACCTGATAAGTGCTATTGAAATCAGACTCAACTCCCCATCTTTCTTTTTTCTTAAACATTCTGAATTTCAAAGAAGCTATCTTGGCTTGTCAAAACCTGTCAGAAAGGCAAAGGAGCCTGTATCACTTTTACGCATAGTGCTTGCAGAAATGGAGCTAGAGTAATATTACCACAAATGTTTCAAGTGCTGTATTCCCACAGAAGGGGGGGAAGGGGGGGGGGCTTCTATTGAAAATTTAAAAGAGGAAGTATGACATGCTATCATATGCATTCCATTTGAAGCAATAAAAAGATTACATCATTGAATGTAGAAGCAGTAAAACTGTTCATTTTAACTTGGACTACCTGATGATGACTCCTTACTGTAACTTAATTATCATCTGCATGAGTTTCAGAGATTTTGCCTATGTCGTGGAACTAAACACAGCCTCTTCCTCATCCCCATGCCCCCTCATTCTCTTATGCAACAGTTTTGCCATAAGAAAAAGTTAATTTTAATGCTATCTCTGCTGGAATCCTCTCCCTGCTGCTATGACATTGCTTTAATTTAACATCCTCTTTAGATCAGCGGAGCACTGGTGTCTATGAGAGAAATCTAGTAGCACAAATTGTGTTCATCTTGTTCAAGAGATTGGTACTTTCATCTGAGTTAACCATGCTTAATTCAACACATCTCTGATAAAGTCCCCTGCTGTCTGAACATGTGTAAGGTGCTGGGGGAGGCTTTTCAACATTACCTGGCTAGTGTTTCAAAATAGACTTTTTCACTCTCTAGTATCAAAATGCATCAGTAGTGTCTGACCATTAAAATATAATTGATAAAAAAGTGCTAGTATTTAAAAAATCTATAGTTTAATCTTGATGAGACCCAAACGGTGCTATTGACTACAATAACCTCAGATGTGTTCTGGTTTTCAAGAAGTCCACAGTACTTTTTCCAACACCACAGTATGAGGCTTTTCAAAGGTAGACATAAATATATCCTTTTTTAAATCAGCAACTCAAAGGTGGAGAACACTATTCTTTCATGCTTTTTCTGAAATATATTAAAGTAAAAGCTAGATTTTCAGGAAGCCAAACCTCTATTTACAAACTAAAAAAAAAAAAAAAATTTTTTTAAAAGAATTCTGTGGGTATTGAAAACCTGGTCTCTGAATAGAATGTTTTAAACAGAAGTAAGAATGACTAAATGTGTGTCTGGGGAAATATAGAGAAATATACTGATTTGTGTGTAGGCTGTAAACTAAACATAATTCATCTGGAGTATTCCAAGGGAGTAGCTTGTTTTCTGAAACATCAGATTTAGTGATTCTTTCCACATTAGTTCAGGGAAAAAAATTATAATAAATAATACCAAGTTAGGAAAAAATAAGCAGTCAAGGGCAACGTGAAAAGAGTTAGCTCAACTACACGATCACTGAACTTTAGCTATGTTAAGTAAATAAGTACATCTTGTGTGATAAGGACTGTCAGCAGACCTGAGAAAATATTTTTATTCTCAGCATTCCATTTATGTCTCATTTCAGAGCAATCCTTAACTCAAACAGTTCATGGTATTTACAAACTTCAGGACTAATTTCCCCCATGGTTTTGCAGCTGCTAGTTACAAAAACCAACACTTAAATATAGAATAAAAGTATTTTTTTAATTTCACATCTCACTGTTTTTTTGAAGTACTACCTTCAAAAGGTAGGTGTCTTGCTACATTAGTTTACGTC
The DNA here is from genome assembly GCA_002631895.1 of Agapornis roseicollis. Taxonomy (NCBI): domain Eukaryota; kingdom Metazoa; phylum Chordata; class Aves; order Psittaciformes; family Psittacidae; genus Agapornis; species Agapornis roseicollis. The sequence continues at coordinate 28,913 of NDXB01005307.1, forward strand.
ACCTCCCAAACACATGATGGTTTTAATAATGCTCTTCACCCAAGAAATTAAAAATCTCATCATTTAGTGTCTTATTAGGAAACTAAATATAAATCTAAATTCCCTCATCTTTATACAAGGATGCATTTTTAAAATTAATTTTGGGGAGCAATATTCAAGGTAGAGATCTGTAGCTCATGATGAAGGAGTTTGTTGATATATCTTCCTTAAGTAGTCAGTAGCATAGAACAAGCTAGGCTTCTTGCTTCTTACAAAGTGTTTAATTTTGCAGATCATAATCTTTTTTATCTGTTCACTACCCTCTGAATAAAAATCCACAAGAAAAGCTGACATGAATTATCAAACTGATTCATTGTTAAAATGAATAAGCAAGAACAAACCACTGCCCCTAGCAGAACAAGTATGCTACTCTTAAGCAGAAAAGGCAGCAAACTCCTCTTGAATTCAGCCTGCTATCAGTTATGAAGACATTTCCTGATGAGATTCAGTGTCTTTCCTGCCTCTGCTTCTCTCCCCACTCTCTTTCCTCTTTCATCTTTCCCTTTTCCTTTCTTTCGCCTATCCCCACCTCTCGCTAAAGGGAGATTTCACTTTAATAAAGCTGCCTAAGACAATAGTTGAAGAATCTTATTCTCCTTTCATTTTCCTTCTTCTTTCACTAGCACTGATGATATTAAAGGTCTTTTCCAACCTAGCTGATTATGTGATTCTATAAGACTGTGAAAACCATTGTTTCAGGCAAGAGAAAGAAAAATTAGCTGCTAAGTATTTATGTTATCATGAAAGTGCCTATGTATGGAAATTATGGCTGGCCCTGAATTTTTCATGTTCTCCACAATGTTTCTGATAGTCCTGATTTAATAAATTTACATCTCATTTTTTCTGACTGTGTCCAGATACTTTGCTTGGATGCTTAATCCTGTTCAGGCATTATATGGAGAACCTAGAACGTATGTTCACACAGCCTATAAGCATAGAAATATTTTAGGTATCCAGAGTTATTAACTTGTACAAACCTAGATAAAGTTTCTACAACTGTCCTGGGTTCAGCAGTAGCAGTCAGTTTTCTCCTTCTTAGTAGCTGGTGTGGTGCTCTGGTTTTGACTTTCAGTCTGGGAACAGCACTGATAACACCAATGGTTTTAGTTGCTGCTAAGTAATGTTTATTCTGACCAAAGACTTTCTGAGTCTCATGCTCTGCCAGAGAGGAAGGGAAGCCAGGAGGAAGCATAGACAGGACACCTGACCCAAACTAACCAAAGAGGCATTCCATACCACAACACATCATGCCCATTATATAAACTGGGGGCAGTTATCCAGAAGGGTTAGATCACTGCTCAGGTTGGGCTTGGTATCAGTGAGTGGTTGTATTCTCTTCCCTTGTTATTTCCCTTATCATTATTATTATTATTATTATTGGTGGTGGTGGTAATGGTTTTGTGTTATACCTTAGTTACTGGCCTGTCCTTATCTCAACCTGTGGGAGTTACCTACAGGTAACTGAATGCTTAAACTAATTCTAAAATTAGCATATATCCACAACACCTGCTGTGCACTCATCTACTGACTTTTACATATGTGCTTGTCATAATGCGTGCTTTTTTTTCCCCCACCACTCAGTCTTCAGGGATGGAAGTTTGTTGCTTGGGATGGACCTCCAATAGTACAGTATTTCCTTCTCAGTTTCATTCTAGAGGTGAGTACGAATTAAGTTTTTTACAATGGAAATTGCCTCAAACATAGAGGGAGCGGTCTGTAGTAGGTGTAAAATGGTCATTATAAATCTAACAGAAGCAAAAATAACTGAGGTAAGATGCATATGCAAACTGATTTCACAAAAATCACAAACACATATATATGTAACACATAGCACATCACATAACTACATATTTTGTAGTTGCACCATATTTTCTGTTCTGAAGTTTTGGCTGAACAAAGCCAAAAAAATCTGAAAACAAAAAAATCCTGAGAAACCTTTCTTTTAAGGATTTAAGGACAGAAACCTGTCCTTAAATCAAGCACTCTGTTTCCAGGGAATTGTGGAGAAACTGTCCAATCTCTAATTGGATTTCCTTCTTTTTCATAGACAGCAATCCATTAGGGACTTCACAATATGCAGAAGAACCTGCATTTTTAAAAGGCGAAGTTCACCCATGATGCTGACATTTTGAATTCTCAGATGGGTACCCTGTGGTCCCAGAGATTTAGTGTACTTGAATATTTCATACTTTTCAGAAGTTTTCTCTTACTGCGCTTCAGCTTCCATGGTTGCTGTGCTCTCATTTTCTATGAAAGTGCATGTAAAAGGAACTTAGAAGTAAACTGAACAGAAGGATGTAGCTAAGTGCCATATGCCTAAAACCAGAACAGTTTATTGTCTGGAACTTACTGTCTGGAACTTACTATATAGCATATTTATATGGCTAGACTTCTCATGACAGGACATATAGCAGTCTGATCAGGTAAATGTCTAGTATTTACTCACAGGAAGTTCTTGATGGTCAGGCTGTGCAAAGCTGGTACATCTGCGCTATGAGTTGAAACACTATGTCCATAGTTTGCTGTGGGCAAAAGGTAATAAAATGCATATATGGAGCCAACAACTGATTGTTAGTGCTTTAAATGTTTTAACAGCTAAATAGTCCAAATGATCTAATTCAGAAAAAAATCATTAAAACTGAAATCTGTTATAAAAAGACATCTAATACCTATGTTTTTTTCTGCTTATTATGTTCACCTTCCAATATTCCTTTGGGTCCTGTGGCTGGCAACACTTTTTCTCCAAAAGAATAGGTCTGTGGCAATTACAGCAAGCTGCTAACAATCTGTGGCTGGCTCTCACTGCAAGGTAGAAAATGACAGTGTGGGAATTTCTTGCCCTCTTGACTGGGGTCCCACTTGAGACTTAGTGAGTGTGTTTATCTCCTGCCCTGGACGCTCCTTCTGGGGGCTTCATGGGGGAGGCAGGTGTCCCCCAGGCCATGACAAAGTGGTCTGCTTCCCCCATCCCTGGTCTGGTTGTGCCTGCCTGGCTAACATCACTCTCCTAGCCTGTGGCAAAACCCACTAGGCAGCAGCAGCCACAATAGTGTAGGAAGGGTCTCCAATTCTTTCCTAATGAAAGCTACAGTATAAGATAGCTCAGGTCTTGTTCACTTTTTTCTCACTTATCAATCTGAGTTAATAAATAACTAAAGCCAGCTTTGGAGCTGCAGTGGTCTTTGAAGTTCTTTATGTCCTCAAATCTTGAATTTATAGGGCACAGATAGCTTCAACATGATTAATCTTTTACAGACTGTTTCAAAGGTGCTCAGAAGGCATGTAGATGCCTAACTTACAGAAGTCCCCAGGAGGTTTAGAAGGAACAGCACCTCATATCTGAATATGTGTAGAATTTATGTGTGCCTTGGGAGATACATAGGACCTGCTCAGACTTGAGGAGTTTCTCCACATTCAGATGAATGTTACGACCCAGTGGGATAGAAATGGGAAAGATGGGGAGTTCAAATGTTAACCTGACACAGAGTGTCTGTGTGTGTGTGTGTGTTTTGATTTCTAAAATTGGGTATTTTGAGAGATACAGACAAAAAGTTACAGAGGAAAAACTATGATTTGGAGACATAGTCCAGAAATCCTAAATAATGTTTTAGGTGATCGAGTTTCTTAGTTGTATGAGGTCTTAATTAACCTTCAACTAGGTTTTGTTAATCATTAGCTAACATACATGTCTCTACAATTTGATTTAGACTTATCAGTATATTGGCAGGAATTTTGTTGCTTTGGTAAATTCTCTAACTCTAGAAGTAAAATAATTCTACCTTAATTGTCAGGGTACTTTTATTATATGATCGTAGTATCATTTAATTTGTTTTCTTATTTAAATGGGAACTGAACATAGCTGGTAGTTTGGTGTATTTATACTCTTCACTGAAATGATTTCATTTGCTTCATTAAAAATATAATTTTAAAAACCTTTCTTTAACTTCAGAAATTACATCTGCCTATACATATGTATATTACTGAGTTCACCATTCCACAGATGAGGAAATACAATGCACATTTTGGCAGATAATTTTAAATTATGAAGAAGTAAAACCCCTAAAATTCATTCATTCATAGTTTTTAAAAAGGAAAGAAATAGAAAGACTATGCATTTTTGTATGTTTGTTTGGGGCTTTTTGTTAGTCAATATCTTTTATCTGAGAGCACAGCTGGAGTAGGTGATCTTAAAGGTCCATATTATGTATAAGTGTCTAATGATCACAGAATCACCAGGTTGGAAGGGACCTCTAAGATCATCAATTCCAACCCATGCCCTATACCTCCACTAAATCATGTCATCAAGTTCTATATCCAGTCTCTTTTAAAACACACCCAGGGATGGTGACTCCACCACCTCTCTGGGCAGACTGTCCCAATATTTTATTATTCTTTCTGTGAAAAACTTCTTCCTAATATCCAACCTGTACCTTCCTTGGCGCAGTTTGAGACTGTGTCCTCTCGTTCCATCCGTTGCTGCCTGGTGAATGAGACCAACCCCCACGTGTCTACAACCTCCTTTCAAGAAGTTGTAGAGAGTGATAAGGTCACCTCTGAGTCTCCTTTTCTCCAGGCTAAACAACTCCAGTTCTCTTAATCTCTCATCATAGGGCTTGTGCTCCAAGCCCCTCACCAGCCTCGTTGCCCTCCTTTGGATGCGCTCAATCATTTCCACATCCTTCTTAAACTGAGGGGCCCAGAACTGGACACAGTACTCAAGGTGTGGCCTCACCAGCGCCGAGTACAGGGGAAGAATAACCTCCTTGTTTCTGCTGGCCACACCATTCCTAATACAGGCCAGAATGCCATTGGCCTTCTTGATAGAAATTTTCTTCTGAGTACTACTTACTGTAGTACATTTCTATCCAATTTTATAATGTCCAAGAAATACTGGTAGTTTAGTAGGCTGCTCCTGGGAGAAAAGACTTATGTCTTAAGCTAAATGGTGTGGATTTCATCCCAGCAGCCGTATATCTTAATTAATTTTTCCTTTCTCTTAGAGCAGGAGATACCTGAATGGATTAGTGGATCTAGCTTTGAGTGCAATCCATTGTCTCCGTTTCATATCCAGAATTAGTTTTAGTCTTCTAGTGAAAGTTCATATACCAAGAAAGAGAGTTATGAATCAAAACAAAGGAGCAAGTATAACAGATGTGGAGAATACTGTGCAGTTATCTTCTCTCTAAGGACCTTCTTTTCTTTGTCCCTCATTATGTAGTTTTCTCTCTTTCCCTCAATTGTGGAAAAGATACAGGTCAGTGTCTTTGTGGTAAAAGGCATTTAATAGGTTGCCTCATAAGGGGGGTTGGGTGTTGGGGGAAGACAGAAAGACCAAAAAAGACAAGTATTTATATATCCCTAGATCTTTTCTTCAACTGAATGTTCACTAATATGTGGCAAGTATAGGTCTGAAAAGATGACCTCAATGTTGTGGTACAATGAAGGTGTGTCAAAGCAGCACTGGATATTTCAGTATGAATTTCTTCACTTCTCTAATTGATAACTGACCCACCAAAGATCTCTGCCATAAACTAATACTTTTCCAGACTTCTTGCTACTCTAATAAGGACTCAAAAGATGAACACTGCTGAAATAATAGCCAGCATTCAATACTTTTAACCAATAAGGACTCACATACAGAATGTGAATGAATAAAGTTGGAAAAGGTACAGGTTACTCGGCTAAAGCATTATATTGCTAGACATTCACATATTGTTAATGGATGAAGTGCTCTTCCATGCTTTTTTTTTTTTTTTTTTTTTAATGAACAGTTTGCAAA
>NDXB01005308.1:0-13867 GCA_002631895.1 Agapornis roseicollis
GGCAGGGGGGTTGGAACTGGATGATCTTAAGGTCCTTTCCAACCCAAACTATTGTATGATTCTATGAATACACTGAGAACCCTGGAGGAGGAGTTTGATCAGCATACACCACTGAGTTAAACAGGGCTTTGGGCTATCTCCTGACCACCACCCCCCCTTCCCCACTCCCCCCCCCAGCCCAGTACCAGGAGGTGTAGATGCATGAGGAATGCAGACCTGGCCCATAAAGGTATAACATCAGTCATGAGGCTTTCAACAGCAACCTGGTCTGATTCTGCATGCACAGACTTCTGTGGCTGCAAAATCCAACCACCTTCCTGCCAGTGCCCCCTGAGATGGGATTCCTCTGCTCTCACTGTGCTGCCTAAAAGAATGGCCTTGTCTGAGCTCCCAGGTCCCTGGGGAATGGCAGGTCTGCCTAGCATGAGGTCAGCAGCTAAGAAAGCTCAGTGGGACCCAGCCTGCCCAGTAAGTGCCTGTCCCACACACACACACACACACACCCCCCCTTACAGAGGCAACTCAGCTCTGGCTTTCCGGAGTTCTCTTTTTAAAGATAATATTCCCTGTTTTNTAACATCAGTCATGAGGCTTTCAACAGCAACCTGGTCTGATTCTGCATGCACAGACTTCTGTGGCTGCAAAATCCAACCACCTTCCTGCCAGTGCCCCCTGAGATGGGATTCCTCTGCTCTCACTGTGCTGCCTAAAAGAATGGCCTTGTCTGAGCTCCCAGGTCCCTGGGGAATGGCAGGTCTGCCTAGCATGAGGTCAGCAGCTAAGAAAGCTCAGTGGGACCCAGCCTGCCCAGTAAGTGCCTGTCCCACACACACACACACACACACACCCCCTTCTACAGAGGCAACTCAGATCTGGCTTTCCGGAGTTTGCTTTTTAAAGATAGTATTACCTGTTTTTCTGAGCATATCTGCCATTGAATTTGAGTTTTATCAACCATCTCTCAAGGTCTGCTGCCACACTGAGTGCATCAGGACAGACACTGAGTCTTAGACTGTCTCTAAGGAGCACTGGCATGTTTTGGCTCTCAAAAGTCTTGCTCATGTAATTGCAAACTATCAAGTCTTAAGAAAAGGGTTCACAAGCACTGCAATATTCATAGATTTATTTCTTCTAGCACCAGCAGGTCAGGCGCTTCAGTGAGCACACAGAGCTTCCCATACATCTTCCAGCAAAATCCCAAGTATGTGGGAAACTATCGGGACATCCCGTCATTTTCACAAGACCCCATTGCAGGTCTGAGAATTCTTCTTCCTGCTCCTTCTTTAATCAAGCAGAAGGACAAACATTTTTCAAAACAGGGGTCCTCGCATTCAGTTGCTGCAACACACGAGAATGAAGCAGGAAACTCGGGGGTATTTCACTATCAGCAGCATGACAGCCACGAATTTTGCCATAAGGTTCTGCTAAATATGTCATTTGGAAACCAAACAATTTTCTGAAACCTCATTACAGTTGGACTGAATACACTATTATGGCTTGCAGGCAAAAATAACATCGCATGGAGCAACATCTTAGAAAACACAATGTAAAATTCATATGGTCATGTAATAAGCAAAAGAGACTCCCCCACCGCCCGAAATCTACACGTTAGGGCCCTTATTTCCTCATGTGTAATTGGGAAACTGCTCTTTCTTTGGGATTTTTCGAATAGCTCGCAAGCTATTTGGAATTAAAGGACAACACAACCCAAGATTTGCTGCTCCGGTATCTGAAGGCAGCCTTGCTTGTTTGGGGGTCAAGATTATGACTGAACAAAATCAAGTGAAGCCCTTTTCCAGCTGTGCCAGCAGAGAGCCACAAAGAAAACCAAAATGCTTCCCTCCAGTTCTTTTACATTTTCTTTTTTACCTCAAATTACACTTTACAACAAAACTTGCTCCTCTGCATTAGCAAGGCCCTGTCTTACCTCACTTGCCAAGGAAGCGTTTAATTCTAGTCTGCATCTAACACATCACCAAGTTACACCTATCTCTTTGTAAAGACTTTACCGTCTCTTGCCTATGTCTTTGGTTCACATTTTAGTCATGTCTTCAGACATCAGCCTGTGCTTTTAGTCTGAGAGGCCAGTTCGACTGCAAACAGTCCTGTACAGAGTACATCTCCCTGCCATGCGAGATGGAATAGGTGCTCATTGTTCACTTACAGGGCCGAAAGTTTGCAAGTTTGAAGTGAAGAACTAACTGGGTTACGATAACTAACGCAGCGCCAGCACACAGGGAGAATCCATTCCGGCTCATGTGGACTAACCAATTGGGGAACAAAAATAAAGAAGAAAGAATTAGAGGACAACAGCAAGAAGGAAAAATAAAAGGCAAAAACCCACCCCAAAACTTGTGGCTGATTAGCATAGCATAGCGTCTTAAAAGGCCAAAATACCACATGTGTGGCATGTTACAAAAGAAGATTAAAATAAAGGAAAAAATATCCAGAGAAGCATGAAGTCTAAAAACATCTGGAGTTTTATAGTAACAAGGAGGACAAAATCAAAAACATAATTGAAAAAAGTCCACTGCGATACATTATTGTACAATGAAGCTTAATGGAATTGAAAGGAGAAGAGATGAAAAGGCAAAAGGGAGGGGGGGAGGGGGCAGAGGGAAGAAATAAAAGGAACAAGAAAAGGCATTTATATTTTAAAGATGTCACTGAGGGTTTTTATCCCAGTTATTAAAAATTACACACCCTGCTTCTGTAAGCTGTCCCTGTAATGTGTTGAGCGCTCTCTTTCAGCAGAGGACATTCATGCATGCTGGGGAATTCATCAACCCTTTTGCACCCCGTGTAAGGGGCACTTTGCGCTCTCGATTCTGTGTGAGACATCTGCAGAGGGAATGGCAGAGAAACGGCCTGCCCCGGTTCACATTCTGAACCCAATGGGAGATTCAAAGAGAGGCAGGACAAACATGTAAATTAAAACTGTTTGCTAAAAACAATGTGCACATTCAGGAACTAAGCAAACAGTCTTAAGCTGTTATATTGGCATCAGACACTAGAACCAACTGCAATTGAAATACTCGGAGTGTACTCACTAACAAACATTGAAATGGAAAAGCAAAATGAAAAACTTCCCTCTTTTTTCATGTTTTTCCCGTTTTCAATGAACTAGCAAAGGAAGAGGAAGATCTGCACACAGTCCAGTCTGCCTTTGGAACATGCCAACAGCACGCCTAGAAACAGGGAGGGTTTCCAATGCACCGCAGCCATGAACATCCTGCATGAAGTCTGTGCTCTGCCTGTCCCCTGTCACAGGAAGATCTGAGACACTAAACCCTGTCTGCAATGGACACAGTGTAATCTGGCAACAGTGAGTGTCCATCCCAACTTCCCACTCATCCCCCAGACTATTTCACTTTTCATCCTGGGAAACCCAACTCATATCTTTGTCAAGCCCAATAAATAGATGTTTTACAGTCATGGCTTGTCACATGTCATCCCAGCTAACAAAGTGGCTCCTGTCCTTGGCAGATCAAATAGAGGAGGATCCTGTGGGCGAAAACTGATCCACAGTTGGAAATTGCTGGCCACAGCTAACTAAACTAGACAGCCACAACCAAAGGCTCTTAGCAAAGATGAGAATTAGCAGCAGCAAGGTAACTCTCCACTCACCTCTGGGGGGGCTTGTTGCTAATACAACTTTTTGTGTGTAGTGCAACATAGATGATTAGCTTTCCTCACAAAATCCATTTCACAAAGCGGATAGCTTTGTTGCTGGGGTTTTCCCCTGTTTTATATATTTTTTATCTTAGAAGGTGCTGGCCTTCTCACACATGCACATAAGGGAGCTTTTCTCTCAAATTGTGGCTTCTAAAGATCAGCCAAGAAGCACAAAGTTTCCCTGCAGATGGACAAGCTGCATGAAATTTTCAATACTGGACATACACATTTCACCAGGGTTCCTCTTGGCAGGTTAGTAGACAACTGAGGGGCATTTCCCATGCTTAGATAGGCTCCTGGTCTTTCCTGAGCCATGCAGGGCTAATTTGATTATCCATAAATGAAGATGGAAGGCCAGGGATCTGCTAAGATATCCAGGATTACACCCAACCCTTCCTTGCATGTGTAGAGTTGAGGTCTGGCAAAGAACCCTACAAGAGCTCTGGTTATTCACCAGGAAAGAGAGAGAGACTGTGCAATGTGCTGTGAGCTTGTTATGATTTCAGGGTTGATTATTCTGCTTTCCCTTGTGCCCCGGTTGTGGAGCAGAACCTCAAGAGACGCGGCTCCATCCTTCACCTACTGACCTACTCCAGCTACACTACAACAAAATCCCACAGGGTGACTTTGCACTGGGAGACCTAGAGGGTAACCCCATGGAGAAGAACATCTCTTTCTGACAGAACAGGCTTTCCTCCCTACAGATGAAACTCTTCATTTCACCCAAAGTCATTCATTTCAGTCTCGCAGTGTTTTCATTGCATCTTGCCTGGCCATGTTCATTACATGAAGGGAATCTGTGAGCTGCATTCCTAGGAAAATGGCTTCAAGTCCCCACCTGTTTTAAAGAAGCTCAGTTTTCTGGCACTGGCAAAATCAAATCAGTGTCTAGGCTTGGTGAGGCGCTGCATTGTTTTAGAGTTTGGAAAGGCAGTTCTGTTCTTGTACTTTGTAAATGACTACCATGTTTCAGATGAGCCATAGCAATGGTCCTTACTTGAGCTCCTTAGAATCATAGAATAGTTCGGGTTGGAAAGGACCTTAAGATCATCCAGTTCCAACCCCCCTACCATAAGCAGGGGCACCTCACACTAAACCATGACACCCAAGGCTTCCTCCAACCTGGCCTTGAACACCGCCAGGGATGGAGCACTCACAACCTCCCTGGCCGACCCATTCCAGTGCCTCACCACCTAACAGGAAAGAATTTCTTCCTTAGATCCAATCTAAACCTCCCCTGTTTCAGTTTGACCCCATTACCCCTTGTCCTTCTCTCTGGTAAATCCCATAGAACATGATGCCTTCAGTTAGAGGCTGATCTCTGTCTTGTCACCTCAGACTTCCATCTATCTCTAAGTGCATGCACTTCAACAGTTGCAGTGGCTGATGCACACCAACCTGTGAAGGGATTCTGTTGGATTCTGTGCCTAAGCCTCCAAAGGAGATGTTAAATCAAGATTTTCCTAACAAACACACCAAAGTCCATTGCTACTTTGCACTCACGGTGACTTGCTACACCCTCGCACACGGAACTACTGCGGGTAGTTACAGTCTTCACTAATCCCTACTCCAGTTTTAAGGGTCGGAGTTGCCATCTGAAGACTATTGTGAAGAAAAGCTCTGCTGAAGAGCAGACGGCATGGCAGCAGTGCCAGGTCCCTTCATTCTCTATAGCGCTGTGGGATCCTTTGGATAAAAGGCAGTATAGCAATGTTCTTTTCTGAATAGCACTTAATGTTTTCCCACAGTCTTATTGTTTACAGGGAGTTTAGCAAGTCACTTCACTAATTTAAAATAGATTGTATCCCACATGGGTGGATAACAATAACACATATTGGTGAATCATATGGCTTTCAAATGATATGTATGAAAAAGAAGTGCTACACATATTGTCTGAGATTTTATTGTGTGAAACCACAGCACTTAGCTCCCTACCAGCTATGTCAACAATTCAGTGTCATAAACTAATACAATTGTAGAGTAAGAGTAAGGTTGGTTCTGAAAAATGAAAAGCCAAAAATGCAGCAAGAAAATGTACATGAACGCAGATGAGCATCATTTCAGGTGGGAACAACCAACCCTGCACAGGATGAGACCTCATGAAATTTAGATCCTGTGGCTATAGGTTGCCGTCTAAAAGCCTAAGAAGAAAAGGGATGAAATGATTTTTAACAGGGAAGAAGAACCAGTTTTGATATTGAAGAAACTGGTGCGTTACTGTGGAAGCACTGCAGCAGCATCCTCTCTTACTGCAAACTATCTATGCAGGATCAGCTTGACAACGAAAGAAGAAGAATCTTGCCTGGACTTTGCTTCCCAGGTTCAGCTCAGCCTCATACCCACACAGACTCGTTCATAGGAGCTGCTTCACACACATGACGTAGCTCCCAAGGACGCTGCCAAAGGACATTCCTCACATATTTGACCAATAACAGCCCATGTCCAGGAATGGCTGAATGAGCCAAGCTCAAATAACAAAGGTTTCACATTGAGCTGTCTCACATAATGTTTACTATGCTGATATACATAAATAAGTAAATAGGTGAATAAAAGACATTTTCTAAGATAATATTTTGAGGGAAAACTGGAAATGGAGCTCAACGGAAACAAGTTTGAAACTGCAACGTTGAACTGTAGCCCAGAAATGACAAGAAAATCAAATCCCTTTTTTTTCCCTGAACCCCAATAAAAAGTCTTAAACACTCTCAGTAGAGCACAGTTTTGAAAGAAATGAAATTATGTTATTGTCATGCATGATTATCTAACATTTAGAAGGTATCTGCAAGGTTTTCCTGAGAGTTATACCTCCATGCCCTAACCTAGCAGGAAACCACAAGCACTTCTGTACCTTACGTAAAGGACTTTGAAATGAAAGTGCCTCAAAATCAAATATAAGCAGCTTTCAACATGTGCGTTTAATCTTCCTAGGTTAAGAAACACCCTGTGGCCACCACACTAAAGAACTGAAAACGTAAATTGAAGAAATTATATCCATATGATTAAGTAAGGTTCTTAAAGAGAAACATGTTTGTTAAGTACTTCATTCAGAATAAAATGAAATGCAGTAAAATAGAAGCTATTTGGAATAAATCACTGACGCACATGCTTTCTATGCAAAATGGCAGTGTTCAGCTTGGGGTGGACATCTGGAGCAAATTAGCATTATGTTGAGAATAATGTAAAATTAAAACATTTAGTTTCAGCTTCTAAAATTAAATATAAAATCAGAGACCAATGTTGTGTTGGACAGTTTGCTTGTGGCTCTGATAGCAAGAGGGTGTTTTGGTTTTCAAGCTGGTTATGCCTCCTATCACTGTTCTCGGAGCCCGGAGACTCCCAGATAGTAGCTATGCAAACAGCACCATAAGAACAGTTGTATCCTGAGATTGGAGGATCAGAATGAGGAGTCCAAGGCCAAGCGTGGGCCAAAGCCAAACCTTTCAGGGCCTGAATATGTTTCATTTTTATATCTTATGCTGACTCTGCATTTTCTGGCTCCGGAGAGTATCTGGGGTTGATGTGTTGAAGGTGCTGGATGACTTCAAGCCCTTGTGAGGGCACCCCTGCTACTGCTGTGTGCATGGAGATGTACCTAAGGAGTCAGGTCAGATCTGCCAGCAGCCCAACAGTGTGAACAGAGAGACAGCTGGGTGTGTAGGAAGTGCTGAACTGGAAAGACAGTTCTGTGCAATGGGTATGACATGTACTTGGCTGTGGAGATGGGTAAGTTCTGCAATTGATGGACCCTGTGCAGGATTTAGTCCTTTGTGCTTTGGGACTGTGCTGAAATGCTACTGAGCAGGGACTGTGCAACACCAAGAGCCTCGTGAGATACTTTCAGAGCATCTTGAACTCATCAGTCACTGGTGTAAAGCCACTAAGCCAGGAGCGCTGGAGGAGCAGGCCTTCCAGCAGAACATCAATAACTAACACTGGAGAGAATGACAGACATAGAACCATCTTCAGGTACTTTGCTAATGCAACTTCATGTGTTGAAACAGAATCATAGAACAGTTAGGGTTGGAAAGGACCTTAACATCATCCAGTTCCAACCCCCCTGCCATAAGCAGGGACACCTCACACTAAACCATGCCAACCAAGGCTTCCTCCAACCTGGCCTTGAACACTGCCAGGGATGGAGCACTCACAACCTCCCTGGCCAACCCATTCCAGTGCCTCAGCACCCTCACAGGAAAGAATTTCTTCCTTAGATCCAATCTAAACCTCCCCTGTTTCAGTTTGAACCCGTTACCCCTTGTCCTGTCACTACAGTCCCTAAGGAAGAGTCCAAATATTCTCATAGATGTGTGAAAAAAACCCCAAAACATCAAACAAGCAACCAGCATTTACTCTATATAGTATAAAAATGAGGTCTTTAAGGCATGGTTTATCTCCTTTCTGATACAGTTGGGAACATGCCAACCTTGCCACCTGTTCCTGGACTTCCTTTAAGGTAGCCCCGTCTTTCAGCATGAAACCTAAATTGGATGTGCACAGACTTGCTCCTGCACTTTGCAGTGTAAACACCTGCACATATGTTTTAAATAGTCTCACACCTCTATATGTAAAATTTCAGACACCTGTGAATTGGCTTTAAATATCCCCACTGGGTTTTGTGGATGGAGAACAACTTCCAGGTGCAGATGAAGGTTATTTCAAGGGCATAGGCAATGTACAACCTCCAGTTTGAGTACGCACAGAACTGCATTTCCAAACTTAAAGCAAGACGTGAAACGCTTGTGCTCTCCATGACTCAGTCATCATTTACAAAATGAGGATATACATTTGGGTCTTTCTGGCTTGTGTTGAGCCTCGATCATTGGGTTTTAATTCTCTAAAACACCTTGAGATCCTTGCAGTGAGTGTGCACTCCACAGGCAAGAACAGTCTCTTCATACAGCTGCACAGGAAAGGCCAATTTTCATTACTCTTATGCTACTCTGCTTTGGGAGTCTTCTGGAGAGAACTTTGTTCCCATGTCTCTCTTTTGAAATGCTGTAAAGATTCTGTTGGGTTTATTCCAGTTCTACTTTCACATCAGACCCTCACAGATGATTTTGTATTCCAGAATGTTGGCTCATCATCTACTCACAGAGAATTCTGACGAACACTCTTTGCTTTAGCAAAGGATACCCTCTGGATAAAGGCTGGAACTCGGAGTTCATCTACAATATGTCTTCCTAAATCCCCACCTTTCCTCTTATGTTTCTTCTCCAGACACCTCATAATAAAGAAAACCTAAGGCCTGCAGTTTATTTCTCTGTGTAAGAGACGAGTTCTGCAGTAAACTTGCTTTGATTTCACGGTGATCCATGTGCCCACAATGAGTTCTTTGAAAAGGAGAACAAACTTTTGCATTTCATGAATGAGTAGAACTTTTCCAAAGGCGTTTGTTACAAGCCCTGTTTTCTCCTTCCCCAGAAAAATGTCCACTACAACCTCAACATTCCATGTGCAAGCAAACGCGTATTTTAATGACAGTGAGGAGAGTTTTGCCAGGAGAAATATCTTTCATTAGACCAACTAATACAATTGAACAAGATAGACAGGCTCTCAGCACAAAAGCCTTTCTTTGGATGTAAAACTCTCTCCAGATTGACCACAAAGAATTGTGGCCAGAAACTAAAGAAAAGGTACAATGCATCAAATTTCCATGCTGCTCTACAAAGGAAGTCTGATGGGAAGGGGTTCTCTGCGGCACCGCTACACAAACCTGAACAATGCAGGGCATGAGCTCACTTCTGCCTTTCACAACAGTTCATTAATTCAGACTCAGGAGCTAGCGAGCTTCCCGCTGTGGAACAGGCCACAGCAAGGGTGGTGCCATCCTGCATAGAGCAGAGGGCACTACATAGTGCAGACACATGCCACAGACCCAAGGGAATGGCAGCTGACACAGCCATCCTCTGGGGTGGAGCAGGTATGCTTTGCCTTGAGCACAGGCACGTGTAAAGAAAGCCTCTGCCTTTCACTTTTTACCCTTGGGATCAGGAAGGAGATTTTCTGGATCCTTCCAAATCCAACTCCTCTCCCACTGGTTGCAATCCTGGAAATGCTAGGACCCATTGGGGATGGCGAGATGCAGCCCCTCTTTCCATCCAATCATAGATCAATGCTTTGTGTGGAGCAAAAACGCCTCATGTGCCTTCTTGTTAGCTTTCTGTGCTCTTTTCTCACTGCCAAAAGTGAGCATGTGAAATAAGAACTTGAAATTTAATCTTGGAGGCTGGTGCCTTTAATTAGACCCTAATTCCAGAGAAGCAAAAGAGCAAATAGGCAAACATTTGGAAACAAACAGTTGGAAAATGTATGCAAGGAAAATATAAGGGGCATGAGTGGCGGGCCTACCAGTCTTTCCTGTTCTCATGACTTCTATATACACATGACCTCACCAATTACACGGTATGACATCAACAGGACCATTCTCTCCATGCTGAATGTCCTCAAAACATTCCTGGCCTGAAAAATTCATCTGTGAAACCACTCACTAGCATCAGCTTTTCACATACAGTTGTGCTGCTTCTGAATAATAAGCATAGCAGGTTACAGAGCCTTTGTATGTGTGACCACACACACAACTATTGGTGCATCTATGCATTAAACTCTTAAATTGCTGGGGAAGCCGTATTGCCTCCTTCAGTAGAAAGTCTTTATAGAAGACTGCCTTAAAAGCTGAGTCTTGAGTTACTGGCTGGCAGTTTGATAGAGTAACACAGAGAATTGGGTTCAAAATAGCACAAATACTATCCCTTGCTGAGTCAAGACGCCTATAGGTGTTCAAAACCACTTTAGCTATATGATCAGCTTACCTGCCATTAAAGCATAGCCAGTGTCATGGACTCCTGAAGTTCAGAATGGCTCATCACCATTAGAATGCCTTTTCCTAATCCCCACCAGGAGCCAGTAGCTGTATAAAGCCAAATATTCCACCTCATCAATCTGACATTTTCCAACCAGCCCAGGCAAGTAAGAGTGCTACTCAGAACTCACTAAGGGTCAGCCTAAGGGTTTCTATACACTTGAGGTGCAGGGTTAACTTCTTAGGAGCTTCTTTAGCCAAATGCAGCAGGGTAGATGGAAAACAGTGACTTGGAAAATGCTGCACCACTGCTTGAAAAATAAGAGAAAAGGCGACTTCTTGAAAGGTCTAAGAAAAAATACAAGGGGATCTTCTCTTCTGTCTGGCACAGGAAGAATGAAAAGGGTGTGCAATTCATTTAAAAGATGGCAAATTTAAAACCAGCCAAAGGGAACATTCATTCACAGGACATGGGAGATTTCTGAGTTTGCTGCTGTGGGGAACTGGTGTGGAGACAAAATGCATCTTAGAAAACTTTTGGACCTATGTATGTGTAGCAAGACTGTCAAAATGGAAGCAAACTGTATGGGAAGGATACTAAGCCTCCTCCTTCTGGGTTTACCACCACTCTGTCAAGTTTAGATGAGTGCTATGGGATCACATCTGCCTACTCCAGTTCTCATACCTGTTGTGAAGCATTTAGTGCTGGCCACTGTCACCTGTTGTACCAGGAGGTGCCTCTTGTACTATTTTCTTACCTACTGTTGGTGGGAGACAGCTTTAACGTTTCAAGGATCGCAGTCTCCTCAAGTCATGTTAACCAGCAGTTCTGGGGGGTTGGCACATTTAGACAAGAAACAGGCAGTGTCTCAGTCCCTCCTCATAAACCCTGAGGCAAAGTGGCCTTCCAGAAGGTGACTGAGCCCCCTCATCCTCAGACAATAGTCTAATACAGCTGGGATATTTTGCCACCACTTTCCTCCTTGTGACCATTGGGAGATCCTAGAGAACAATAAGGTTAGGAATGCTCCTGAGGAGGTAAGGCTTGAAAGGCTTAACAGGACACCCAGGCCAAGGAGATTCCCATGTGAATTCTGTGGCAGCTTCCAACTGAATAGGTGCTGGCAGGACAAAATCTGTACTCAGTTTGGTGGAGACGGTAAGGTTTGGAAGGACAAAGAAGAGAATGATGGCCTCTGGGAAGGGAAGACCAAAGCCTGGTTGGGTTGAAAGGCAGGGAAAGCCAGGGTCTGAGGAGGTTAAACCCAAGGATGTCAGCTAAGCAAATGGAACAGTCAGAGTCAACTGCAATCACTATTCTGCTTGCACTGTGGGGTCACCAAGATAAATAGAGCAGCACAGGAAAGCAAAACAAAACAGGAAAGCTGAGCAGCTTGTGCAGGTTGTGCCCCCTAAACAGAAAGGATTTTAGAATTAGAGCACAGGATGGGGATGAAAGAAATGATTAAAAGGGTACAGGATGCTCCTTCTGCCTCTGATTCCTGTTTACAACGAATAGCATGGTACTGAGTTTGATGTGTGAACCTAATTCTGCCTAGGAGCAATCAAGTCCATGTACTTAAATACCCCATGTTGGGCAGCACAAAACACACCCAGATTTTTGTTATTTTGTTTGGTTTTCCATTGACTTTTTTTACCAGAACTAATACATGATTGTCCCTCAAAACTTACCATGACAAAATCACAGCTCTTACACTTCAGAGTTCAGCCCACAGGCTCTCTGAGCTAAAGCATGCCTTGGCACAACACCACCGCCATGGAGGACACACTCAGCCACAAAGGGTCACGCCAGCAGGTTACCACAGACACATGTGTGCACTCACTCTTAAAAGCCACACATGCAGCAAACAACATCAGTGCCAATAGGAAGTGACCCTTCATCAGGGCACAGAAAGGATTTGGTCAGTTGAGGAGAACCTCTATGAGCACTGGGTAAAGTCATCTTCTCCCCCAGACTGGGCTTCCCTGCAAATCAGCTGAATCGTCACACTGCAAAGCACAATGAATCACATCAGTGGGTTTGAGCCTTAATTAAGCTTGCAACCAATTCTCAGAGCCATTCCCCCCTGCATTAAAATCAATTTTGTCAGCACATAAAATATTCTTGACACAGGGCAGAAACAAGAAAGGGAAAAGCAGAGTCCTGCAGTCATGGCTGAAAGGATACATTCCCACAGCAAGGAGATGAGAATGGAAAACCATTCTCCCAAGACCATTTCAGAGCTATTCTGTGATTGCACCAGCTCAGTCACATCAGACAGGGCTGACACACAGAACACTGACCTCCTTCTGGAGAGCCATCAGCAACAGGTCTGCTCTGAAACACCGCAGGTTGGGAACGGCAGCATCTTACTCCAAAGATCTGCTCCTTGTGCACAGTCACCATGTTCCTCTTCCAACCACCAGAACTACTGGTTTCAGAATGAGCTGATAATCAGCAACAAGGCCAGCTCAGCCCATGACCTCAAAGGCAGACAGGGCTCAAGGGCAGCATCAAGCAGCTGTAGCTGCTTGTCTCATTCAGCCAAGAAAACTTTCTTCAAAGTGATGATGAAGGAACAGCTCAGAGTGAGTGTGCCACCAGGTTTAATAGTAGGAAGAAACGGTTTTGCTTTCACCAAAAGCATGTAATTATTGGTTGTTTTGAAAAGTCACCAATTTTCTTTTAGCAAAGCAAGTTTTGTGAATCCTTTCCTGTTCAGACAATCTCCCAGCTCAGCTCTCCCATCTCGGACAGACAAGGATCAATCGGATGCCAACTCACAGGGCTGCTCTCTTCTGTGTGTAAATCACTGACAAAGAGCCCAGCACAGGAAGAGCACACAGTCAGGCTTTCACTTCACCTGGGATATTCTGCCTTGGCGAAATCCTGCCTGACCAATTTGGTGGCCTTCTACGATGGGGCTACGGAACTGATGGACAGGGGTAGAGCAGCTGACGTCATCTACCTGGACTTGTGCAAAGCATTCGACGCTGTCCCACACGACATCCTTGTCTCTAAATTGGAGAGACATCAATTTGATAAATGGGGCACTCGGTGGATAAAGAACTGGCTGGATGGCTGCACACAAAGAGTTGTGGTCAATGGCTCAGTGTCCGGCTGGAGGCCAGTGACGAGTGGTGTCCCTCAGGGATCGGTGTTGGGACCGGTCTTGTTTANAATGGGGCACTCGGTGGATAAAGAACTGGCTGGATGGCTGCACACAAAGAGTTGTGGTCAATGGCTCAGTGTCCGGCTGGAGGCCAGTGACGAGTGGTGTCCCTCAGGGATCGGTGTTGGGACCGGTCTTGTTTAACATCTTTGTCGAGGCCATGGACAGTGGGATTGAGTGCGCCCTCAGCAAGTTTGCCAATGGCACCAAGCTGTGTGGT